>CAXKVI010000005.1:113270612-113280612 GCA_964058755.1 Campiglossa producta
AAATTCAAATTGTTCAAAAAACTCCAAAAGCTGCCTGCCTCTCTCATATATCTCAGTGCTATTTTTAACAGCCCTTTTCTCGGTGTGTAGTGTAGCTATTAGTTAATCGAGTATACAGATGGATGTGTACTGATTGGGTGAGCCCGGTAAATTAATCTATCTTCCACTTGGAAAAGCTTTTCGGGCAGATCCTTTGGTTTGTTCCATAAATAGGGATAAACTAGTTTGCCTTGTCATATTTAGTTAAATTAATAAGTAATTTCATGTTCATGACGGGTATAGAACAAAATAAACTTAGAAGTTTCCAACTATAGCTACAAACGGCATTATACCAACAAATTATCATAACCTCTAACGAGATTTTTGCAGAGCTTCTCTACCAACTTGTGGTGTGCTGCTTTGGGGGTTTTTCCTACAAGTTGACGGGACCTACAGTTTTTTGCCGACATCGAACGGCACTTGCAAAGCAAAGGGAGAGTTTGCCTAACAACTGCCGAGGGCCGACCCCGTTTAGAAAAGTTCTTTTCCTAAATAACTTTAGATGTTGCTTTTGTCGGATCGATACCTGTCTACTTGGTGTAGAAGAACGAACACACTACCGATACACCACGCCGGATACTCTCATATATTTATGTACATAAATAATCGCTGCGCATCATACAATCAAGCAAAACTCATAAGTCTCCCCCATATAATCATTTACCTAACTATGAACTAATTTCTCATATACTCGTACGATCGTGTGTGCCTGCTTTATTTTCGCTTTCACACAAATTCTCTCTATTATTGTTTCTATTGCTGCTCCAGGCTGCCACAGTTATTGAGCTCCAACTAACAGACTGTTGCTCATTGTGTCGCTGACAACGTTTTGGGGGGCTCTCATATACCCAGTCGATGTACGACGAGAAATGGCAAGCTTGCATAGAGCGTAGTCGAGTCTAATGAGCTCTCAGTAGATATTTGTGACCTTCACCTTAACCTAGTCATTATATTTCGGACTCACGGTCATTTACCTTTGACGATATGTATGCACGATTACGTGTGTATTTGTTGTTTCGCATTCACATTAGAATCAGCGTATTTCTCACACTGCAGCAAATGCGCATCGAGCACTATGAGTTGCTGCAGCGGCAAATTAACAAGCACACTCACCGCCTCAGCGGCATCAATTTGTATGGTTGGCGTCCTACGCAGGTTGGGGGGAAGGTGTGATCGTAACGTCACTATTATTTGCTTTGAGACTGGTGTGAGTAAAATGCTCCATCGAGTGCCAAAACGGGAGCGTTGATATTTGAGTGTGTGTTAGAATTCGCTCCCCTTTTTTGCTACTCACCAACACTTAGATAAACTAAGATTTGTTGCTCAGTTGTACTCTGCTGCTGCTGGTGGCGACAGCAATGTACACATAAACAAAAGTTTTTATTAAATATACCCAATAAGCACACCAAAATATATTCTCAAATCTTAAAATTCCTTAAATTTTGTAAAAAGTGAAAGAAAAGAATTGCTTTTAATGCTAATCCGGAGATTTTCCTTTAAGAGCAAGTTGGGATTTGAAAACACTATGTTTCCGATATTGAGAAGCTGTTGAGAATAAACGTTGGCGATTATAGAAAAAAGTTGATATCAAACAAAAATGTTTATTGGTTTTCCAAACCAGAAATTGAATCAAAAATGAAAAGAGAAATGAAAGGTACTGAGCTGACGTACATACCTACATATGTATAATGTGCAGTAGCAGGATCAAAATATTTACGGGGGGACGTGTATAAGATCACCTCATAAAGAACTTTAGATCACTGCGGTAGGGTTTCAAATGTACATACAAACATACATAAGTTGTAGAAAAAGGCATTCGGGTAAGTCGACAATAAAGCATGAGTTATAATATAAAAAAAAACTCCAGAACGTCTCAAATTTGTTTCACGAAATTGAATTCAAAACTCGTTTCCGCTACGTCTAGAAATGCTGCAACCACATTTGAGCAAAAAAAAAAAATAGCGCTAGCACAAAAAAAGAGGTTAGCTTAAAACAAATAACAATAACAACTACAATAAAGGCAGTCAACGATTTAATTGTTGTTTTTGTTTATTTTTTTTTGTAAATTCATTTGTTATTGGCAAGGGCGCAGTCTATGACGATCGCGACGATAGTCGATAGTGAATGGTGGTGGTAAACTAAAAAACAACACACACGAGCTTTTGTACAATTGGCACTTCAGACCACAAAAAAGGGCAATAAAAGCAAACGTAGACTATGTGACCACGCCAACCTGAGCTTTGTCTGCGATTTTCAAATGCAAAGTCAGCTAAATTTGCCAAATGCGGGCACAAAAACTACGTAGAAAAAAGCAATAAAAATTGCAGGTATACAACAACGCGCTTTTAAAAGGGGTAAAAATTTTGTCTACTTTTTCAAATTTTATACGAAAAGTAAGCTGATGAAGTTGCTTTAATGGCAAAAAAAAAAAAAAACACTTCAACTCATGCCAGACTGCTTTGCAGGCCACCGGCGCAGCTGTTTGCTCAATCTAATGGTTCTATGCCATTCTTTGTGCCACTTGATTGCTGTAGGAACAGCGAGATTCAGAAGATTTTTTTAGGTTGGCTTTATTTCTTGATTTTCTTATAATTTTGTTTCTTTGAACTGCTCGCTGTATCTGGGTGTTCTTCAATCCTAGTAAAGGTATGGATTATGCTGCGTGTTTCCTCAACTGCTAAAATTTTTGTGAAAGTTTTTTGCTAGAGGCGTTGTAGGTTAACGAAGAATTTCTTTGTTCCTGCGGAAATGTTGACCGATCCCTGATACTGAAAGAATGGACCTATAATCTCAAACTCCCTCTCCAAGATGCAACACTATTACATTAACTTTATTTCCAACAGCCAATCTACATTCTTTTACTTTGATTTGAGACATCTTAGGACTATCCCTGATACTTTCGACAAAATCTCAAATTGGTATAACAAAACAAAGAAAATTTTTACCGAAAGTGCAGTAAAAAAACAGCAGTCTTAATAAAAATTTGGGATGAAAAAGGCTCAAGGCAAAAGTGTTGTTGAGTAAAAGCTCCACTCTAAAAAAAGGAACCTGTTGTGGCTACAAAAACTCAGTCACCCACACAAAATCCAAACTGCATTTCTGCATAGAGCTCACTACATTTGAATACTCTTTTATTCTCATCGAGCTGTATGTTAAATGCATCTGAGTTGCATTTTAGATACATTTGAGTGTGAGCTACATTATAGGGAATACTCTTTTCCGTTGCAATGGACCAAATCTCTCAAGTGGGCAATGCTAGTGCCATTTGTAAAGGTACACGCTCTATTGCTGCAAACATTCAGCCATTGCGGATCTAGCCAGTACTGCACTCCTAACCCAGCACACAACGAAACTATTTACCTATACAAACAAAGAGATTTCATGTCTTTGCAGTGGTTTTGTTGTTCGTCCACTATTTCAGCGCTCACTCATAGACAACAAACCGGTTGGCGAGCGCCATTAGTCTAGGCTAGACCAAAGTGTAGCTTTTTTTGAAACTAGTAAATGTTGCTCATGATCGCTCAGTGTGCTCAGCATACTCTTTTGGCGCTGGCAACATCTGTGGTGAAAAACTAACAACATCTTTTCCGCTATTCATTGGCAGTGTAACAAAAAGTTTGACGATAGAGCGTTTGTGTTGGTAAGTTATTTGTGTAAGTTTTCCTATAGTTTTGCGTTGATCGTATAGCATTTTCCAGTTGAGTTTCGACGGTGGTTTGGGGCGTTTGACGTTGGCGGTTGTAGTTGTAAGACATCGAGGGGCGTTGGTGAAGGGAAAGTGTAGTGAGTTTTTAATAGAAAAAAATGCATAGAAACTGTTCAGTTGAACACAGGAAAAGAAATAATTTAAATTATTGCCTAGAGTGAAAATTTTATATTTATTTGAATAATACCATTTGGTTCTAAAAATGATGTGAAAAGATCAATAATGATCTACGAAAAGGAATAAGAAAAGTGAGTGAATGAATCACTCTGGTGATCGCCACCAAATGTTTATGAAGTTATATTAAAATTATGCTAATTATCAAATTCTGAATCGGGAAGAGTGTCTCAAAAAAAAAAAAATTAAAAATCTATTATCAAGGTACTCCTGCCTATCAAGAGTCATACTGCAAGATCTACTGTGAATATTGCCAACGCATCACGATCATCTATTTACATACGTGTGCGCTTATTTTTTCTGTGTTTCATTAAGTTTTGTTTTGTTCAACGTTTCTACATTCCTTTGTGCTTTTATAAATGAGCTCTATGTCTCTAAAATGCCAGACTCTGACGAGTTCATGGCCAAATTTTTGTGCAAAGTGATCATAGGCGTCATTTTGCAGATGAAGCGCCTGAATTTATTTTTTTTCGTTTGTTTTTGCGTTGTTGTTTGTGAATCGAACACCACTCTACTAAGCGAGTATGCGGATGCATTGTATTTTTTCTTCATATGCAAATGTCTCGTTTGTGTATTTTGAGAAGTTTGTAAACATAGAAATCAACACATGAAAAATCCCCGTATCATGCTCAAGCCATGCTTCTTTAGTGAGCGCGTTCTAAGCACTTTTTGCTAAAAAATATGCTAAATTTTTTTTCTGACGTTGTAGGCGATTTTCAATGACACGTCATCAAAAAAAAAAAAAAAAAAAAAAAAAAATGTTCCCCTCGGCTACGCAAGTTTTCTATCGCTGTAGCGATCGTTAACTCTTTCTTTATGTCAGTGATGTGTTGACTGATTGCACGTTCGTAAAGTTGTGAAATTTAAGCTATCGCGCAACACGCTGTCTGCTGTCCAACAATCTACGTACGTATACCAGAGGTGGGCGTGGCCATGGACCGCATATTAATCTCAAAAGTTACAGAAAGTTACGGAAAAAGAAATTGAAAAAGTGAAACGAATTGAAAAAAATGTGTCTCCCGAATAGAGTTAAAATTATATGTAAAAAACAACGCCTAAAATTGTGCAATATAAGATTTATAAGCTTCCGGGCCTTAGCCCATCGTTGAGGCAAAGGGATAAAAAATAATTATACTAATCAAACTAAGTTAAATAAAATAAAGTAAAAAATAAAAATAAATAAAATAAAGTTCAAAAAATTAAAAAAAAAAATTTTAAAAATAATATTAAAAAATTATATAACAAAAATTATAAAAAAAATTAAATAAAAGATATGAAATTGAAAAAAAAAGAACAAAACGAAACAAAAAAAAAAATAAAAAAGGCGCTCTGCTTTTTCTCGTCGTGCCGCATGTGCCCACCACTGATTGTATACTTATTGTTAGCGCGTTACAATGCCGCCGCGCGTTCCGCCTTTGCGCTATTAACATGACGGACGCGCGTTCATTACCCTCACCAGATAACGAAGAAAAAAATTATAAAATTTAAGCAAACAAATAATACATGCGGACACACATCTCTACATAGGTACGCACGTATTTGTGCGCTTTATTGACTTGCCGATTTGCTTTACTTTTTTTACACATTCGTACTTGTGTTGCTTACATGTTTACGATTGCGAAATTTATTTTGTGCTATTAGTGAATTCATTTTTTTATATTTATTTTACCATTTTGAATGCGCCATATTTTTTGCTGCTGCAGCGGTAAGTACATACATACATGCATTTTTCTCCTAAAAACTTATTTTTCTGACCGCGTTATCAACCATTGTTTGCTGAGAAATATAGGGCGCGGGTGGGCGGTGACTAGTAGATATGGAATGGGGCGCGGCGCTTCGGTTGCCTTGAACGCGCACGCTACAATTAGCTGTTTGCGCAATACTTGCTGCGTTTTGTCATTTTAGCTGATCGTTCTAAATTTGACGTTGAACTTTTGCAGTTCAACGATCTTTCTGTAAAAACAATTTCTATATTTGTCATAAATTGCAAAACTCATATAAACATTTAAACTGGCCAATTAACGACAATACGTATTTTAGCTTTTTGTATTTATCGCAATGAATGTGCAATGAACTGTGTGCTAAGTAGGAATTCGTTGCTGGCAAATGCTTCAAAGGCAATTCACTCACATTTGTGTTAGCGCGTTTGCAAGCACAACAAATGCACAACCTGTGCAATTGCTGATTAGTCGCTCTGTCGCTAAAAAATCACACGCACACAAAAACAATTGGCGCACACAATCGCATTATGCACCGACTCGTCCGCCGATTGGTGGGTGATTGTGGGACAGCTATATTCGGTGCGGCGTGAGGCGAACATTGTGCAGTTGACTGCGCGTTGAGCTTTCGAATTTGTAAGTTAGTGTCGGCGCTACTAATACAAATCGAGCACGCACGCACACCACTGTACTCTTTTAGAGCTAATCACGCATGAGTGCGATGCACTATGGGACGAAAGCGTTTTTGTTGAGAAAATTCATAAAAAATCTGAAATCGAAGAAGGATTTAAGATGAATTGTACTGAAGCTGACAATTTTTACGTAGTTATGGCAAAAAGTAGGTGTGGCCCTTAACCGACTCAACCCATTTTCACAATTAAAAGTTTTCTTTATACAGTTGGACAGAAGATATCGTCGCTCCCAACGAATACTAGCACGGTTCAGTTCAATGCGAACTTCTTCCACGCAGAGAAAGAACCGTGCTAGTCTTAGTTGGGAACGACGATGTAACCTAGAAATCGATTTTACAATATGGGTATCAAATTAAAGGTATTCATGGGAGTCTGCACGCAGTGTAAGTGTTATTTCGATATTTCATTCGGTTTCGGAGATATCAACCAAATCATGAAAAAAGTTTATCTGAATTTGTGTTACTTGAATAACTAAATGTTAATCATACGCCATGTACGACCTATGAAAAGTCTCCTATAATTGCAAATTTTCCATATATACACCATTATTTTGCCTAGAAAACATATTTTCACGCAAAATACTAAACTGCTTTTGAAATAAAAAAAAAGTATATTTTTCGTGATTACATTTTTTCAATATCCTGGTAAGGGATCCTGTTTTCCTTATAAAAATTGAAAGGTAGAGGACTGTTTATACATGGACAAAATGTTAAAATGATGCCTTTTTTTCGAAGTCTTAAGGAAATTCCTTAGCATAGCTGCTAGATAAAACTTTAACTGTAAATCGGCACAGGTTAAGTAAAAGCAAAATAAAAATATGAGTTGACAGTTTTACTATATTTTTTGTGTTATTTTTTGGATAATTTTTACCATCTTTTTTGTGCAAGAACGTACCCAGCTCTTGTCAAATGTTCGAAAGGGAGGGAGGCCCTATATATTTAGGTTTTTTCATTCCCCGCCCCCGCCTGCGTGCGCCCTTGTCTTAGTGTAATTTTTGCTATATTTTTCGCGTATTTTTTACTCTATTTTTGCTTAGTTTATACTTTATTTTTTGTGTCATTTTTACTATATTTTTAGCTGTGAAGTACTGTGAAAATTATGAATTTGTGGAAGGGGGTTGAACCTGAAAATCACCCCCGTGGATTCGCCGCTGGTAGAGAGTATGCATATCAAATTTCAAACCAAAATTTTTTTCCATACATCTTTGAGACGCTCTATGATCCTTTTCAAAGTATTGCAAACAACTTGGCCGCGCTCCTTAACCGATTTCGTCCGCGATAAAGTGTAATCTGTGTGCTGAATTTTGATGACTTGTACGATTTTTGATTTATGACCTTTAATATTTATATATACTCGTATATCACTTAAACAAAAGTGGGAGGTGCCACACCCATTTTAAAAAATTTCAGGGTAAGAACGCGTAATTTAATCATGAGCCTGTCCGTCAAAAGAAGTATCCTGATCCAACGTGCGCCACTGCAACGCAACGCAACTGAGTGTGTGCGTTTCGTCTACGCTTAGCTTTGAATTTGTGTGTCGCTTTACTGCTGCCTGGGGCCATTTTTTTTTAGTAGAACTCGTATTTTGCATTTTTATTAATTTGTTCTGCTTTTGACTTTGTTGCCGTTTCAATATACATTTGCAACTTTTATTTTATTATTTATTTTTATATATGTATGCGAGAGTACTTGAGTATGTGCATGTGTGTTTGTTCTGTGCATTAGCATTTCTCGTTGCGTTGCGTTGAGGTGAAGAAACTTTTTGGGTTTAATAACATTCTACAAGGTTATTAGATAAAAAATACAAAAAAAAAGAAAACAAACGAGAGAAACATCAACAAATATTAACTTTAATGAGCAGGAAAAGGCGAATGACAGCGATTACAAATGCCTCAGTGTGTTATGTGTGTGTGCTGGCATGAGAATGCAATAGCAGGGCAGCATTTCGATAATTCATTATTTTAGCGCATTTTAGCAAAATTGCGCAAAGGCTAGGAAGTAGCGTGTGGTGCGAGCTGGAAATATTGGGAATATTATTACAGTGCATTGACCCCTTTTGTTTGTTCCTCTCGTGGCCATTGCCACCTACTCGATGATGTGTGCTTGGGTGTTGTAAGAGCTTCAGCGATGACAGTGATCTTTCATTGCCCTCCACCCACCTCCCTACTACATTTTGCATATTTGTATTTCCTGATATGAGCGCATTGTTGTTGCTTGTTAGCACTTCCATACGGTTGGTGTTGGGTTGTGTTTTTTTTTTGTATACCGCACTGTACAAAGTCATTGTATGTTATTGTCGCAGCCGTTATTGCAATTGAAAAGTTCACTTTTAGTGGCATTGACCTTTTGGCTCATACGGTACTCAAGTTAGAAGTTCGTTGTTGATAATTGTGATCTTAATTTTCAAGACGTTTCGCAGTGTGACGAAATTTATGCGAAATAGTCTTTTACTTAATATTTGTAGATTTTTTCGGAAGCTAAACTTCACTTATCAACGAACGCTCTTAATGCCCCCTCTATTTTGGTTATATTTATCTACACCCCACTCAATAAAAGTACAAGTACGCTGGGTATACATATTCTAGGGATGGGGATGAGAATAGGGTTAGGGGTATACATATATAGGGCTAGTGATAGAGCTAGGGTTAGGGATAAGGATAAGGATAGGGAATGGGGATGGGCGCCGACGTGTTTTTCAGCGTGCACGACACACGCCTGTATGTGCCCATGTGCTCGTGTTGGAAAATGCAATTTCGTGCGGTGCTCGTGCGTGTTCAAGCTGAGTCCGAAAAAAAAATAAAAAAAAATACGAACTTCAGAGATAGTTTGTTTTTGAATTAAATTTTTTAAAATATAAGAGTGGGTTGATTTGCAGGGGAGGGAGAAGTCCGAAAGAACGCCAGTATGTAAAATATTCTACCGGTCAATCTGAAACTTTTGTACAGTTTTTTCCGTGTTTTGTATGGTTCAGCAAAAATCATGCACGCGCCCATCTCTAATAGCGATAGGGATATATGTATGTACACAGATATAGATAGATATCGGGATAGAGATATATGCAGGCAAATAAATTTTTAGAAGGGCAACTTATGCCGGGTCGCGATATCTCATGATAGAGAAAAAACGCAATTTTTGTAGTAAATTTTCAGATCTACAACTTAATTTGAGGTAATTTTTTGAAAAAACTTACCGTTTTCGAGACAAATCCAAAAAACCCAAAATGCTGACCTTTGACCCCGACTAACTTTTGTAGGTACAATTTTTTCCCGTAAGTAATTTAATCTCTGAAGTCAAAATGTGGAGGCAACGAATTTGCGATCTAAGCATTCAAAATGCGTTCGATGCGTTGTCGGTAAGTTTTCCTAAATCAAAATCTCCCATATCAGAAATCCCATATCAGAACAACATTAGCTTCTTGAAATAACTCACCGCTAAAAGAACAAAGGTCAGGGCCTGGATTCTCTAGCTGTGAGCTTTGAAATGCACACTTTTTCCCCATATATTTTAAATATTTAGTGAAAAGTGAAAATTTCAAGACTCACTGTTAGAGAATCCAGGCCCAGATATGGGAAGTTTTCTCTATCCCACATAGAGTTGGGAAAAGTATTGTTTCCAATAAAATTCTAACAAATTAAGAAATATAAAATTATGTATGTAAACTTATGCGCATAC
>CAXKVI010000005.1:113285612-113305612 GCA_964058755.1 Campiglossa producta
CAATTGTCTAGCAGAATCTTTTTTTTGATAGTTTTGCCAAAGCTCATCCCGGGAAAGTTGCTTTTTATTTATTTTTTGTTTTTTAAATTATTTGGTTTAAATTCTTTTAATTTTATTTCATTTTATTTTATTTCTTTTCTTTTAATTTTCTTTTATTTTATTTTATTTATTTATTTTTATATTTTTTAATTTCTTTTATTTTTTTTAATTTTATTTTATTATTATTTTTTTTTATTTTATTTTATTTTTATTTTTTTACATTTTTTTATTTTATTTTATTTAATTTTTCTTTATATTATTTTATTTCATTTTATTTTATTTTATTTTATTTTTTTTTTATTTTATGTGATATTTTACTTTTATTTTAATATATTTTATTGTGTAATTTAATTTTATTATATTTTTTAATTTTATTTTATTTTATTTTAAATTATGTTATATTTTTTATTTTATTTTGTTTTATTTGATTTTTTTAAATTTAATTTTATTGTGTTTTATTTTTTTTTCTGTTAGTTTTTTTCACTTATTTTATTGTTTAATTTAATTTTATTGTATTTTTTATTTTATTTTTTTAATTTAATTTAATTTTATTTTACTTCGTGTTATTTGAATAGAATTTTTTCCAGCAGGGTTTTGACACAAATATCGCCTTATTCATACGTACATATTTGTGTCACTAATAAAGTGTCTGACTTCTACCGTTGCTGTGGCTGGTTGACGATGAAGTTTTCTTGTTTGTCTCATTGTTCTAGCATAGATAGTGTTTGACTAAGCTTTTTCCTCTATTTTTTTTGCTTGACATTGTCTACATTTCCTCTCACATACAGACGCACATATGTATCCATGTGTGTAGTCGCATGAGTGCGCCTTAGCTCGTTGTTAGTTTTGTGTGCTGGTCGCATCTACTTAGTCTATTCCATGTGAAGTGCCTTTGTCCATTGTTTGTGCGAATGTGTGCAAGTTGCAGCGATAGTGCGATGTGGTGTGGCGTATCTGTGCGCTTGTGCAATTTGTAGCAGAGTGGCATAGTGGCATTGGCAATGACAATGGCGCTGACTAGACTTACACTATGCGTACATACAAACATCCATACATACTTACGCATGAAATGCTTCGACTCGTCTGACTTTTAAAAGTCTCTACAATCTCCCTCATTTTTATCATTCGTGTGAATATTTTTCATGCACTGCTTTTCAATGTTTTTTTCTTGATATTATTCTTTTTGCATTTTTTTTGCCATGATACGCCGGTGTTCTTGCCGGTTCCTCTATTTCATTATTCTCGACTATATTTTGCTCTACCATTCAGTCTTCATTTTTTACGACTTCATTCAACTCTAGTTTTTTTCCACTGTGTCTCTAGTGTTGGCTGCGCAGCAACTATGATGACAGCGGCAGAGGATGTGTAGTTGACGGCGTTGCAGCAGGAATGCAGAAAAATGTGTTAGTGGAGTAGTTGGCATTACGTCACCGCTTTTGTGGCATGTATGTAAGAGTGTACCTATGTATGTATAAATATGTAAGTGGATACATACAAACATATCTCGTTGTAATCATCTGGTTGTCGTTCTGGGTTTGTCCCTTCTGGTTCATTCTTTGTATAAAGCTTATGCCTCTGCCCTCCCCCCAGTCTGTTACTTTTAGAATGGACACTATTTATGCTTTTTAATTCACTCTCGTTCGAAACGCATGAGTAGCTTTTTCACCTTTCGTCTGCACAGCTCCTCTTGTGCTGTCAGCATATTGTTTGGTCTTTTGACTGTTTGTCGCACTTCGCCTAGCTGCCGTTGTCTGGCGTGCAGTGCTGTTAGTGTTGCATGCAACAGCACTAGAGTAAACTAGGCGCACGTAGTACAAATATGTTTGTAGGTATGTAGTAAACGAGATTTGTGTATCAGGATCTTTTGTTTGTTCTACAATAGGTGGACGTGTTTATTCTCAGAAGCAAGTATGTGTAATCTTTTGGAAATATTTGCATTTGATTCAATTGTTGTTATGTTAAGAATGCAAAAAGTGCATCGCATTCGATGTTCCAGAGTGATCTCAAACCACGCATTAGTGTTGATTGAGAATAGTAAACTAGGCTTTGTTAATCCATCTTTGTACTTATGTATTTAAGTTACCGTAAACGAAAGCGAAAGTTCGTTCAATGCATGTAGACTAGGGTGGATCAAAAAACTAAAATATTTAGTGAACTAGGGACCCTACTATTTTTACATCTTACAAAAGAATAATCTATGAAAAATCTTAGCACTGTGCTTTTCATAAAATTCTATGAAGGAATAAATTTTGGAAATTTAAAAATTTTTTTTTTCAAGGTTTCATTTTAAAAATTCTGTTTTCTTCAATACATTTGATAATAAAAGTATTAAGGATGCTCAGAATGCTGACAAGTAAAATAACTGCAAAATCTCACATATTAGCTATTTTCTGGTATTTGAAGCCTTTTTTTATTTCAAGTACTTCAACCAAAATAAGTGCTCGTAAAATGGTTACGTATTTAAAGTATCCAAATAAATTGCCTCCTAACACACCTCGTAATATTTTTATATATTGTAAAAAAAATCCCGTATTAATTTTTTTAACAGCATAGAGCGCCGCTTTCCAAGTTACCTATGACCTTGAAATTTTGGCTCCTCAATTTTTTTATCAAACAGAAAATAATAAAATTTAACATTCAACTTAATTTTTTCGCATACTAGCACCACCCTAATGTACACGCAAACATAAAATATCAATAGCAGTGACGAGTAATGCATTTTCCTTAAATTTTATTAAATCTTTATTATTTTTATTACATTTTTCTTCTAATTTAATTTAATTTAATTTACTAAAGTTTTTTTATGGTCATTTCAATTACACCTTCGTCGAAGACTAACACACTTCGTTCTCTGCGTGGAAGACTAACACACTTCGCAGAGAACGAAGAGTGTTAGTCTTCGACGCAGAAAACTGAAGTGTGTTAGTCTTCGACGCAGAAAACTGAAGTGTGTTAGTCTTCCACGCGGAGAACGAAGTGTGTTAGTCTTCGACGCAGAAAACTCAACCGTGTTAGTCTTTGTTGGGAGCGACGATATATTTCCCGAAGGAGGTTCCCGTTGGGAATAGTTCGTAAAAGCCGATAGACTTTTCATCGACTTTATCGAAATTTGTTAGAAGATTTCGATAAAGTCGATAAAATATTTATCAACTCTCACGAATTATTCCTAACGGGAAGCTCCATCGGAATAGTTGATAGACCCCAATATAAAATAGTAAGATTGTAACATACACTTACCTTTTGTGGTATCCTGAGCTTATTGCGGTTGACTTATGTTTATATTTACGTATACTTATGTGTCTATGAAGGTATATGTTGTGTTTGATTCTATATAGGCAGGTATATATTTATAATTAGGGGGAATGAACTATTGGCTTTTTGTTTGAACAAAATCACTTAAAAATATCTCTTAAAGCAGATACAACAATAAAAAAACTAACTAGAACCTGAGATGAAACAAAACAACACAAAAACAATAGCGAAGAAGCCTTCAAATGATTCGCAGATCACTGCATTTTTCAAAATTTCTCAAGCCCTCTGCTGCTGAGAAAATTATATATTACACATTAAACAAGCTGGAACAACATTCAGAAAAAAAGAATTTCTTGGTCCTAGGGTTATACCCTACAATACTGAAACACAATTTCACCGCACTTTTTGATTCCAGTTTTTCTTTTTTTTTTCTTGCTAAATATGTTTGAGGTAATTTCGGTTGCGTTTCCGCTTTTGATGTTGCTGCACAAAGTCAAAATGTCATACTGAGTAGTAAATTTGCAACGCCCGAAGTTCGAGTGGAGTAGTATCTGCAGCGCAAAGCATCTACTGACTAACTGGCTGATTGCTATGGCCTGTTTCGCTTGCTAAATGGCAGACTGACTAACTTCAAGTACACGGACGGACGAGCGAATAAGCACATGAACGAAACAGCAAAATAAATAATGGAAAAGGAACTGAGTATAAAGGAAATAGGGCATGAATGAGGTAAAATGAAAAAGGGAGTGAGATTATAAAAAACAGCAACAAAAAAAAAAATAGCGAATGCAACGTCAAAGCCAAATTGATAATAAAACAGTAGTTGAAATAATCACAGAGAGGTGAGAAAATGGGCAGGCAATTTAACGAATCAACGAGTAGGTATACTCAAAAAGTTAAAACAAAAAAGTTTTGAATAAAAAAAATATATTTTTTTTTTTGTGCCACAAAAATGCGCTTTTGCCTTAGGCTAGGGATGACTCAAATGTCCTTCCATGCTTTGTCAGTAAGTCAAAAGTTGCAAAACTGGCGACAGCGATCGTCAAGCACTGCAGTCTACACATCAGCTGAAGCTCTAACAATACTGCAATTTAAATAGCATGATGAAGACAGTGAGGGAGGGTCAAAGAGAGATCGTGTAGTGCGAGCAAACATTACAAATCCGGAATAAAGGCGTGTGTGTAAAGAAGTGATGAATAAAGAAATGTGAATAATGGAATCTAGGCAAAAAGGGAAACTGATAGATATACATATCGGCAAATGTATGTTTGATGGTATGAAGTCGCACATGAATTGCATTAGCGAGAAAACTTGTTCGTTGCATTCACTCGCTAAAAGTTGCTGCAGCAGTTGCAGTCGTAGTTGAAATTTTGAAATTGAAGGGTGGCTGAATGTGGATGATTAGTTGATCAGTGCATCAAAATTTAGTGCAGCTTGGCACATTTTTTTGGTTTCTTATCGTGTGAGTTTGGATGGTCTGTAAATTCCTGATTCTCGAGACCATGTCAAGGCTACGCTTGTTGAATCTCATCATCCATCCTCAAATATATGGAAATCGTAGGCCCTACTTTGATACTGCTAGTTATTAAATCAAGTAATATCTTTTGCTCAATGGAACATCCTGTTAAAGAAAATATGAGTTACAAACTTTCCATAATAAGCTAAGGCAATATTATTTCTGAGAAAAGGAAATCAATTTGCCGGATATTAATTTAACCCGTAACTAGAGAAGAGATGTCATTAGTAATTCTCTGAAGTATGTAATATAAGTATTTATACAAATATCTTTGAATTCTCTTGAAATTCCAAGTACAGGCAACCTACAAATGGATAGATATTAAAAAAAAAACACTTGTGACATTATACCAGTTATATAAAAAAAAACATATTCCCAAAATATTATATTTATCTCATAACTAGATTTAAAGTTAAGGCAGAAAGTTGTTTGGATTTATATCGTTTTGGTGTGAAAATTTTTATTTATTGCGTTATGATTTGAACGTTTTTGGATAATCAGAGAGATTAGTTCCAGAGCAAAATACATGTTTTAAAGCAATTTATCATAGTTCCTATCAATAGCCATTGGGTAGGAGAAGAACACAAAATAATGTTATTGTAAGAAATTTATTCGACAAACAGATGCTACTATTGTCTAATTCAGCTTACCAAAAATGCTTTTATTCGTTAAGAAACTTTACTCTATACTAAATAATGATAATGCAAAAAAATCGCAAAAATGAGCTAACATAGAATAAATGAGCACACCCTCATAATCTACGGCCAAAAATAGAGTTTACGTGTTTCAACGTTTTTATGTGTCATATAGTTTAGTTTTCACTTTAGTAAATATAAAAGTCGTATGGAGTTTGGACGGCCAAAATCGCCTAGGCGGTTAAAGGCTATTTTAAGTAAGTAAGTATGGAGTTTACAGTTTTTGCAGCTAAAATATGTTCTTACATATGAAAAATATATATCAGCTAAGAAAAAGTTATGAAATGAAAGCTACATGTTGAATACTGACGAAAGAATTTCATTGTACTCTATAGGTGAGTGGATAGCACTTGAGTACAAGTGTACCGGCCAGTCGTTTCGATACCTTCCCAAATCTTTAAAATTTTTTTTTTCTAACTACCGATTCTTTACGAAGTCACGTCAACCCACTCATAAAATTTTTTTAGCAAAATCGAAAAGAAATCGGTTCCGATTTCGGAAAAATCTTAAGACGCACCGTAAGGACCTCGGGAAAAAATCGAAATGAATTGTCTATTGGGTAATTTCATGTTTGACCACAAATTCGAAACACTTAATACAAATATTCAATATTTGTCAAATACACGGCTAAAAAAATTAACCTAAATTTTAAACCCGTATAAAGTTTAATCAATTTTTCAAACTTTTTTGCACAATATTTCAAACCTTCCAAATACCTACAAAGATTTTCAATTTCTTTTGGTTTCGATTTAAAATCTAAATGAAAAAGCAGTCTAAATTTTGTATTTTTGGTTTGTTTGAATGTAATTGAATTTTGCCCACAAAAACTTAATGTGAGGCATAGCTCAACGGTAGAGCAGTCGGCTGTGACTCCTGAGCGTTTTCGTTCGAATCCTGCCAGCTGCCACATTTTTTTAGTTTTATATTATTCTTAATACTTTTCGGTTTAAAATTAAAACATTTTGGTTTGAAAATTGAAACTTTTCGGTCTAAAATTTAAACTTTTGGGTTTGAAAATTAAAATTTATTTTTGAAAGCTTATTCAAGATTGAATTTTGCCAATAACATTTATCGCACACATAGCTCAGTGGTAGAGCAGGCGGGTATGATGCGGTGAGTCTTGGTTCGAATTCCCGCCAACGGACAAAAAATTTATTTTATCTTTAAAAAATTGTTAACACATTTCTTGTTTAGAATTGAAACCCGATTCATTTAGCAATTTTTCACGAAAACTGGTCTAGATTGAATTTGAACCCAAATTTGGTTTGGTAAAATTTTTAACCGTGTATCAATATATGTAGATTGTTTTTTCAAGAACGCAGAATTTGGAGCAAAAAACGTAATGATACTAGAACAAAATTCCACGGAACCCAATATTTTTTCAGAAAATATTGGTGCCTTTTTGGGCCCTCATCTTGTACATATGTAAAAAAGAATGATTTTCGTTTTGAAAAAAAAAAAAGTTTTTTTAAGTCTTAGTAATTTATCAGAAAATAAACCACGTAAATAAGTTGGAGTAACATAATCCTTAGAGGTCACTACTTACTTTACTTTCCTAAACATTTTTTCATACCATTTCAAACTTTATTAAAAAAACCTCTTCATATTCTTTAAGTAGAAGCCTTGCAGCCTTAAAGTGCAATTATCAAAATTTTGTCATTTTCAAATGGCTGTACCTAATTAGTTTTTAAGTTATGATAATTGCACAATGTTTATAGTTTTGGAGAGAACATAGCTTCAACTTTAAGTAAATGTGAAGTTTCTTTGAAAAAAAAAAAAAAAAAAATCCAAAAATTATGAAAAAATTCACTTAAAAAAAATAAAAAAAAAAATATATATAAAAATATTTTTTTTTTTTTTTGACAAAATGATTTAAAAATAAGAACAAAATTCACCTATAAAATATGTATATATTTTTGAGAATACTAAACTTTTCTTAATAAATTTCAAAAACTGTGAGAAAATGCAGAAATAATTTTTTTATCTCCTACAAAATATTTGGAAGCATATCGCCAAGCCCATTTATAATTCCACATTAATTCTGACTAAAAATTATTTTTTTTATGTCAAAATGTATCATTGACTGCTTTTTATATATTACGGTGATGCTAGAGAAAAGAAACGAAGGATATGTCAAAACTTGAAAAAATACGTATTTTTTTTCACAAGTTGATAGGTTCTTGCGAATAAAAAGCTTATTGAATCCTTAGCTTTCTACTAAATTTTTACAATAATGTTAAGTTTGAGTCCAATATTTTATTCGAATATAATACATTTTCATATTTTCAATTTCTAGAAGACCGTGCTTCCATAAAAGGTTTGTTTTACTTTCAGTTCTATAAAAATGCTTTCAAAAACAATATAATTATTAGAGTCCTTGCTCAGTTAGGACCGCTTGCAGTTGGCTCAGCACACTAGCAACTTATTTTGAAAACAGTTATGAAATTAATTAAATATTAATAGGTATTTATTTTAGAAAATTTTAAATGCAGTGAATTTGCCACCCTGTTTTCGTATAGTTCCACAAATAAAATTTTAACTTTTGAAATAGTTTTCGTAAGAAATGTTTTTACTTACTTTCATTCAGTTTTATTTTTCAAATCTACCAAATTTTTTTTTTTTTCGAAAAATCATATCTTAACTTTTTGAGTTATCGCACATTTGTTTTTTAATAACTTTACTTACTTTTATTCATTGTTGTTTTTATTAATTGGCACAATGTTGGTGCACTTCAGGTGTATTGCCATTATGACTGTCATTGTAATTGTTTTAACATTTGAAATCATTTCAGTTCAAAACTTTTTTTTAACGCGTAATAGCGTTCTAAAAGTTGTTTATTGTGTTGTAGTTGTTTTTATTTAAAATCTCCTTCATATATTTTCATTTTTTTTAATGGGCAGTTTTTTTTTCAATTTCTTTTTTTTTATATATTTGAATACAATTTTTCACAGCTTCGCATTTAACAGTTATGCCTTTTTGTAAACTTGAGTTCTAACTTTTTCTAATTTTTTGTTGTTGTAAAACTATTGCTTCACTTTCGCTCCGATTAGCTTCGAAAATTTTGATTTTTCCGTATTCCTTCCGTTGCGCTTCGCTTCAAAATTTGTTGTGCGGCTAAAAAATTGATCCCTTTCTTGAGTAGAAATATTTATCCGCAAGTCTGCTTGCGAACGAGCGAATTGCCAACAAGCTAAGCAATAACCTGTATGTTTGTATGACTATTTGACTGAACGATATATGCTTGTATCTATGCTTGTAATTTGTTTTCAGTTTTTTTTTTTTTTTTTTTGTTCAAGTTGGGCGCACTAAACTGCCGCGAATGCGTTTTTAGCACACTAACTTTTTAGTTACTGAACCTTTACTGCGCGCTGATCGAATTAAAAAACTCAACTGAATTCGCAAAAAAATGCATTCAGCCTGTCCAATTGAATCGGAGAATTCCCTACATATCGACGCTGTCGCATCGGCGGTCGCTGTCGCCATTGCCATTGCCATCGTCGCCTGTGTTGTTGCTGCTGTTGTTGCTACTGACGTTGTTGTTATTGCTATCGCTAATGCATGTACATGTATGGGTGTGTGTATGTGTTACAGCTGTTGGTTGTTGCTGCTGCTGCTGCTGCTGCTGCTGTGCTTTTCACAATTCTCCACTGCTTTCTTTAATTTGTTCCTAAGGTCTGTATGCTTGCCAGCACTTGCATTAAAAAAATCTACCTTACTGCGTTGGAGCTTGGAGCAGGACTGCGGAATACCCCCCTTGCCGCATACGGTAAATGCCACTCAAAACCAACTGCGATCACTGCACTCACTTTGAGCCTTTACTGCCCCACTCTCGAAGCAGTTTTGCTCATTACACTGCCACAAACGATCGTGCAGCGGCCCAGAAGTCAGTGCTAACTGCACAAATCGTCTGCCCTACACTGTAAATAGGCGTCTCTCTAACTCTCGTGTGCTTACAACATTTGAATCTGACTCCGCCCGTCGCCTGCTGCTTTTACGTCAACATCAACGTCAACGTCAACGCCAACGTCAGCCGCACTGCGCATTCCCTTGCAGCGACGAAAATTTGGCTATGGAAGAGAAACCTTACAGAATATCCAAAATAACTCCCTTTTCCAGCGGGCTACTAACGTCAACGACTTCATGATGTGATGATCGTTTGTTTAGCGACGCTAACGATTTCTCTGCTCAATGTCAAAAGCCGCACATTAACCCCTACCGTGTCCAGCTATGGCGTAGCATTTGCTGCATGCTTCAAATTTTGAGAGTGCTTTGCAAAAAAATTTGCCAAGACCTACATACAAGTACTCACATACATATGCACAGTTTATTTGGGAAAGTATGTGAGTAACAAATTGACAAAAACAAAGGCAACACCCGAGAAACGCACTCAAAATGTTTTGAAATGGAAAAAAGCAGCGAAACAGAGTCGAAAACGCATGCAAAGGCAGCATTTTTGGCAAAATGCACAAACACAAATGGAGTTACGTATACGTACAGACACTCATACTATTGCATATAGGCCGTTTTCACTCAACAAATACATCCCAACACTTACATAAGTCTAAATTGGTGCGACCATTTGTAAGCTTTTGAAAGAGCACAACGTTGGTTTCATATATTTTGGGGTTTTGTATGCGTACACATGTTTGTGTGGTGCATGTGTATTTTGGACATGCATGTGTGTGTCATACTAAGCACACCGAAAATTCGTAGATTTTACGATTGAGGCACAATGAAGCGTCGACTACGATCATTGACATCTTGCTTTTCATCCGATCACATGCGTCTGAGTATTTCGGTTATTCCTCCCATTTTGCTAAAGTTTGATGCCACTTTGTTAGCTCAGGATTGTTGAAGGGTTGGAAGTATACACCTTGCCCCAGTTTTCCTTTCTCGTACATCAACAAAAAATTATTTCTACAAGACGATAATGCAGCATGAAAGAAGCCCATATGTCATTTATGTATGCAAGTGGTATCAGCCCCCGTTCACTGCTCTATGTTGTGTGTGTCGAGTTTAAATTGGCCCACTTTAAGGAAAATTCAAACTTCGAATTTTCATAAAAAACAGTTTTGCTGGAATTTATCCGAGGAAATAAAAAACCTTGTGTAAAAAAACTCCGTGAGAATATCCACAATTGCCTTTCCGTGCGCTACCAAATTTGCAAGTCTCCAGCTCTCCGGGAAATTACTCGAAAAATGGTTGGAAAATTTCCCAAGTTTTTCCCACATATTCAGTTATCTCCATCAGCGCGCCACCTAGTTGAATTCGTTTTTTCCCTCAAATTATATTGTCATCGTGTCCTGATCTGTTAGCAAAGTTTCAAGTTTCTAGGTGGAAAGCGAGTTAAAAAGCTATGGCTGAATAGCTCGATCATTGCGTCACCTAGTGAATTTCTTTTACCCTCAATTTTTATTCAAGTTATCGTGTACATGGGCAGACGGACAGACCCAAGTACTTTCATATATGGAACTCTATATCTATCTCGATTTTTTATGCGTTACGTAGTACCGTTATGTGGACAAAATTATAATACCCTTGTACAAGTACTAGTACGCTGGGTATAATAAGCGCTATAACTCAATTTTTAGGGATCGCAAAATTTTTCTCCTCATACATGTATTTTCTATGAAAATTACCGGTTTTCCAAAACTATATTAATGCGATTACTATTACTTCAAAACGAAAGCTTTAACTTTAAGATTAATAAAAGTTGTATTTGGTTTAAGGCTTAACTTAAGAAGTTTAATTTTTGCAAAATTACTTTTCTGGGTTTTCTGATTTTCTTAATATTTTTCTTTCTCTAATTAGGCTGTTACAAAAAACTTTTCAAAAACAGCCTAGTTTAGAATTTTTTCAATAAAAAACTTATTCAAAAACGCTTTATCTCAACTGAAAATATAATAAATTTTCTTGAGATAAGGCGGTTTGGAAAATCCCTCTGATATTCGGATAAATTAATAAAAAAAACTCAATTGCTTTTTCTCAAATTTTCACAAATTTCACAATAATTTGTATGAGAAACTTTCAAAATTTGAGAAAATGTTTCGAAAAAGCAATTGCTTTTTTAAATTAATTTATCCCATTGGGTCTATTTAAAATAGGGCTTTATTGAAAAAACTCAAAATTGGAGCGTTCTTCAAAAAACTCCTGAGGTGTTTTTGAAAAATATTTTGAAATAGGGTAATTTTTTATTCTAGATTATCGTGAGCTGAACAAAAAATCGCAAGTTTCCAAATTTTAAATGAAATTTTCATATTTCGATCCGTGCGCCAGCTAACTAGCTAATTTCTTTGCACCCGCATTGCATTCTCTCGGGGTTATGAGCTACTGTGGATCAAGGAATAACTAGGCCAACTTGGAAATGCATATTTGTAGTATTGACATAGGTATAAGTGTTATGTCAAATCTATAACAGAAGACGCATAAAAAAGTTTTGAAGTTTACACAAAGTTCAGGAGATTTATTTAAAAGTTGAAAATCGGTTATAAAAAATTTAAAAAATTTAAGCAAAATATCTAGGATGTGTTTTAGTACGTAGTTTGGTAGCACCATCAATTTCGATATAATAATGTGCAACGAACTAGCTCAAAATTTTTCCTGAATTATCACAATGTTTTTGTAGAGTGTGTAGATTATCTATAGACTAGAATTTTTTTTTTTTTTTTCAACCTTTAACTTCTGGTTGCCTGTTACTAGCTTGTTGTTGCTGTCGAAAAACTCTATTTGCTAGGAGGTGTCTTTGTGACCTAGAAGGAAGTCAACTGTAAATCGTGGTGTAATTAAACAAAGTGTATAATATCTTATAATAGGTGTGTTTATGGATACATACATATGAAGATCGAAAACACCCAAACCGCCCACCTCAGCGCCCACAATTTGTGCTAAGATACAGTTACGTGCATACATACATATGTATTCAAAATACATTCGTTTCGATATTTACAAACTTCAGATCGGTTCTGGCTGATCGCGCGCATTGTTCTCGCCGTTGTTACTGTTACGAGACAGCTTTTGTTGTTGGTGTCATTGCCGCCTTAAAACCTTTAAAATACTCAATTCACAAATTTTGTCTATAAAAATAATATTTTGGTTTTGCGTTTTCGAGTTCATTGACCGCCACAATTCGTGCAGTTCACAATGATTTCATGATTTCAATTTCACTTCTACACATTTCGCATCTTGTTCTTTCTACTTTTATGTCGTTGTTGTTACTTTTGTTGTTTTTGCTTTTGAACTCACTGCAGTTATTTACGAATACTTGTTGTTGTTTTTGTAGATGCTTTGTACTTTGCTTTTGCAGCCGCAGTCAGTCAAGTCACATATGGCGTCAATTTGTTCAACAGCTATTCACCGCTCGCAATCATGTCCCAGAAAAATGACAAATGATTGCTAATTGTCAAGAAAATTTCTTAGTTAAGAAATGATAAAAAAGACAGTTTGGAATGACAGCAAATATCGCTTAAATATGTGTTCTTAAAAAAAAAATTACCAAAAAATTTTATAAACGTCATTACTGTCGTATTGGGTTGGAACTGGCGCATTGAACCCTAAACAACATTTGATGACGCATTCTAAAATTTCATGGGGAAATCTTCAAAATTTACTAGTACAATTTTCGAGGGAATCGCTTTGTTAAGGTATATAAAATTATATGGAAAAATAAAAAATTGTATCAATACTGAATCAACCGTTGATCTTTTACTCAAATACATACCTACACATGTCAAGATATTACATATGTAGGTATAAGAAAGATAAAATTTTTGTTGAAAACGCAAGAACAATTTCTGCTAAATAACTATTCGAAATTTATTATGGTGTGATGAATTATGATTTCTTTTTATTAATAATAAATACTAATATTTGCATAGGTACCAAAGGAAATTATTAGACCACTGTGTTTTTGAAAAATATTCTGAAACAGGGCGATCTTCCACTTAGCCACACTATGGAACAGTTTACGAAAAGTGGTCTCAAAATCAAATTTCTCAGAAACGAAAAGTTTATGGGAGCTCATTTAATTTCCGATATACCTAAAAAAATTGTTGGTAAATTTTTCTAAACTAGCTATTTAGGTATTAAAAAGCGTTTTTGAAAAGTGTCATTTTGAATTTTTTTTTCATTTGTTTATTATCAAACCAGGAGATACTAACCCCCTTATTCATAAAAGGTTTATTAATCTCTTATAATTAAAAAAATGTATAGAAACGTCAGCTTTTTAAACCAATTTTAATTTCTATCAATAAGGGGGAAAATGTGTATTTTCCCCAAAATTCAAACATGTTTTATAGATATAGAAATGCTGAACTAGAATATCTATAAAAAAAATTAAATTTAATAACAGAAAAAAAAATTTAAAAAAATGTCAAATCTAAACTAAATTAATCTTCACCGTGTGGCCTTAATTTAAGAATTATAAGGTTATCCCTGGTAGCCGTTGGTCTTAAGCTATGATCGTCAAATCCTTCAAGCACAAAAACTAAAAGAGACTCCCGAATGCTACCGTCGCTCCTTTTAGGCCGAATCATTTCTGACAAGTATCGGGAAAACTGTTTCAGGTGCTTTTATTCGCCATGCGAGTCTACTCGTACTCAACATTTTTTATTCAAATTCGTGAAAAACTTTTATTTTCGATTTTAAATGAAAAAAAATCATCGAAAATTTAAAAATTGAAAAATAAAATAAATAAAAGTAACTGTTATTTGCGGTCCCTGGAATAAATATATTATTTTTTAAATTTATTTATTCATGTTCTAAGTTTAAGCTAGTTTATCAATAATACAAAATTAGGGTCTTTCCTTGTTATTAAAAAAATAAATAATAGATTAAGACCGATAATACATTATCCTATAGATTTTGTTTTAAAGTTTTACCTCCTTAAAGTCAATATTATGGCCTTATTACTTATTTGAGAGAATTTTCGGTATGGCTTTATTTCGCTTTGCGATTTTACCGAATTGGAAATATCGCCGTATGGCCTTATTTCCATTTGGTTTGAGAAATAAAGCCATATGGCGTTATTGCGTATGGTTTTATTGCACCCCACATAAAAATGCATTCATCTCTGTGGAAACTTGACAAAGCAATTTATTTCAAGTATGTATTGGCTGTTTGATCTGAAGCCTAAAATATATTGCGCTGATGCAATATCCTTAAAAAATAGTTACACTTTAGTCCGCTTGAAGAGATGATCTTGGTAAAAGTTACTTTTGTCAAAGTTCCACAGTTATGAATAGATCAACGCTTGAGTAGAATTGCAGCCTACCCATCAAACACAAAAGGAATCCCATTAGAGAAATACATTAAAATTCGATTGCATTTAAAAAAAATTTCAAAAACTCCCTGACCGATTTTTTTCAGATTTTTTTCAGAATGAGTTTCAAAGCCTTCAATGAAAATACGTTTTCAGCATTTTTCACTTTTTTTTTTGAATGACTCAAAAATTCCATATTTTGTTGCAGAATAAGTTTCAAAGCGTTCAAAGAAAATACATTTTCAGCTGAAAAATTGAAAAAGGGCGGTATTGAAACAAATCTGGGATCGATCGTTTTTGAAGAGTATTTTGAAATAGGGTCATCTTCCACTCAGCATCGATATGTATACATATTAGAGTGCCTTTCCGCACTCAATGAAAATAAATATGTAGAGAAACTCTGACATACATATATATCTGACAAAACCCGAGTTAATACGGATTTAAAACTTAAGAAAAGTTCTGTTTTCGTAGGTAAAGTTTAAATTTATCGGAATAGTAAGTATGTCAATATTAGCATTATCAAAATAACTCATATTCGAAAACGCATAAAAAAGTCCTCAATAATTCGAAATTTTTTTTTCGAAACTTCGAAAAAAATTGCTATTGAAATAACCTTCGTTCTAAGCAATATAACATATAATCAAGTTACTTCTTGCTGCCCAATTCTAAATATTCTCGCGGAATTTTTTCCCCCGAAAAATTTGGTCCAATTATTTTCTCTTCGAGAAGAAGAGTTTCAAATATTGGAAATCAGCTGTTTAGGCAAAACATTTATGAAGTGAAATTTTGTTATCCATAATAGAAGGAATGGGAGTGGGAAAAAATCTCAGCGGAACATTATTTATACGGCTAAAAATTGTGGCTTAAATTTTAAACCCGCCTAAAGGTTATGCAGTTAAAAACTTTTTATTTTGTTGTTTTTTTTTTATTTTGAAAAATATTTTAAGTCATTGAATTTTGCAAACAGAAATTGTCTGTGTGGCAAAGCTTAGCGGTAGAACTGTCGGCTGTAATTCAGAGCGCCTTGGCTCGAGTCCTGCCAGCTAATGCAATTTTTTATTTTTGTTTTATTTTTAAAACTTTTCAAATTAAAAAGTTTCGGTATAAAATTAAAATTTTTCGGTTTAAAATTTTTTGTTTCGTTTTAATTTTTTTTTAAAGCCTTTTCAGAAAATTGAGTGTTGACCAAAGCATTTATGTGCACGATGTAGCTTAGTGATAGGTTACGTAGCCAGGTATGATACCGAGACTCTTGGTTCGAATCCCAGCCAACAGACAACAAAATTTTTGTTCCTTTGAAAAATTGTAAAACAATTCTGAAAACTGGTCTACTTTTAATTTGAAAACAAATTTGGTTTGTTCCTGGACCACTCACCAAAAAGGTTTGAAATATAGGCTCAAATTTTGAACGGTGTAGAATTGGGCTGATTATTATCATTCAGCCTCTTTTTTTTTCTTTATGGAAAATCAGACAGACAAATATATATTAATATTCTTTGCACCTTCGAATAGAATCCAAGGCCAGGTTTAAAGTGAATGAAAAAAATTCACAATTTTGCATCTCGTTCTAACTCTTGAGCCGAATAAATTTTAGCAAACCCAAGATTCGTTCGAGTCAAAAATTAACTACTCACTTGAAATCAAATAACATTTTTTGTTCAAAAATTTGTTTTGTCATACTTATAAAAATGAATAACATGCAATAACTTACTTCTCTTTGTTTTCTTCGAAGCAATTTATTTGGCTCTCGCATAATTAATCCAGCAATTAGACCACCTCCAAATATTTTTTTGTTTTATTTTTTTGTATGTACTTATGTTTTATTTTTGTTTAAAATTCGTTTATGAGATTTTATTGCATAATTTTGTATTAGTTATTTAATTTAAAACGTCAAAACTTTTTGTAGTATATTGCACATTTTTTTATTAAAAACTTTTGAAATTTATAACTTTCAAGTCTTAAACAAGAATTTTGAACATAAAAAAACACTGAGTGCCCACTATATAACTGTTTCTTATTTTTAAACTTTTATTTGCAGTTCACTAAATTTGTTAAACAAAAAAAATTAATTAGAGAGTTCTTCAGTTTTTTTTTTCATCAAAGTCCGCTTGAAATGTCAACACACGCACACTAATCGAGCAACAAACAGCAACTAACGTTATTTTAAAAAACGGAACTCAATTGAAGTGAACCGAACAGCAGGACACGGGACTAAGGACTAAACAACATCAACACGCTAACTGTAACAACAATGACGGTAGCAGCAGCAACAGTGGCAGGACTGAATGTGTTTAGCGCAGAATAGCTTTGCGCTGCAGCGCATAGCGACCACACAACAAGCAGCGCCTCAAAATTGGAGTAGTGGCACAACGTCTTCATCCTTTTTCGCTGTTTTGTCTAGCGCCTAATGCTGCAACGTTGAATGTTGCAGCGATTTGTGCTTTGGGGATAATTTTATTGTTGCTGTTATTTTTGTTGCTTTTGGTGTTAATGTTGTTTTTATTGCAAATAAATGTAGATTTTTGTCTTGTCTACCTGTGTTGCTGTAGGTTTTTCTCTTTTTATTGCGAATGAATGAATTTGTTGCTGTTTATTGCGAGTGATTACGTGCGATATGCCTGTTGAGGAAATTATTGATACAAACAGAGAAATTGAAGCCCAATCGAAATGTTACTGTTTCAGTGTCTATATTTTTTTAATCACTCCACAGCACATTGTCTTCATTTAAAAAAATAAAACGATTTTGCGACGGAAAATAATTTACAACTAAGCGCGATGACGGTTGAACGCGTTGTGTGGCTAAACTGTGGCGCTTCCTTTTTTCTAACCCAAATAGTGTTAACCTAAACAGTTACTCAGTTGTGAGGTGCCGAACTCGCAGCGCGCAGCATAGATATGTATCATTACCATTAAAATAATAACTAACATAACATCAGCATCCGCCGCCAGCGTCGCACACAAAAAACAACCAACTCCACTACTCTGCACTTTGCCACTCCATGAAAAAAAACACACACACAATTCCAACAGCCAGTCTCTAAACAACCCCCATCAAACCCTTCACACTACTTTGCACGCACACCGCAACTTGCCTCGAAATCACTTCGCATGTTTCGTCTCTTCTACAAATCAACAACCATTTAGTCATCCATCTGCGACGCGCTGCATCCTTTCTCCTGCTTTCACTATACAACTTGCCCCACAGACGCCTCCGCACACCTGCTCAACACAACTTACTACTTCACTACTCATATGCGGCAGGCATACCCCTAACCTAACCTTGCACTCACTCACTCACTAACTCGCTCACTCGTGCGCTCACATTCGTCTGTGTTACAGCAGCAAGCAAAAAAGCATACAAAAATAAATAAAAAGTTTCAATAAAATAAAAATAAAAATATAATCCTCACAAAAAACGAACGACTCCCAATACATGAGAGCGAATAGAGAATATTATGCAACAACAAACGCATATGCCGAAAAAAGCGAAAAACGTTGGAAAAAGAGCGAAATTAAATAAATAAATAAAAAAAGTACAAAAAAGCTTAAAAAACGAGTGGAAAATGTGAATAAAAATACGTATACGCAAACAACCCCACTCGTGCTTGCCGCCTGTCGTTGCCACCCCTCAAAACCTATCGCACTCATAGCTCGCTACTCCCCTACGCGAATTACAACGAGTTGAGGCGAAAAAAACTCGCATGCGTTGAAAAGGGGAAACGATGCTGAAACGATTACTTGTTTTCTATTTTTGTGTTCTGGTAGCGAATGGGGTGGGTAGGGTTGTTTTGCAATGAACAGCTGTAATGCTGTTAGATTTTTGGTTGTGTGCGTGTGAAGGGTTTGTTGATTGAGCAAGTGAGTGAGTGAGTTAAGGAGTGAGTGAGTAAGTGCGGCGAAAAAAGAGTGTTCGTTTGAAAATAACCAACCGAATAAAGGATAATTTTTCTACGTTAGTAATCCAACTAATTTTTTATGTTTTGAATTTTTTCTTTCTTTTTTTATTACTTTCTTGGAGTTTTTTTATTTAAGCACTTTTTTGTCAGTGTTGAGCAGTTATTAGACAGTCACTCATTCTCCACGTTAAACGCGCGTTCATTTGTTGAGTAAAATGTGGTGGGAATGAAATGTAGCTATTAATAAGATTACTATGATTTTCACTTATTGACATGGGGATAAAAAATTAACTCTACGGGCCGGCTTTAGACATCCTGAGTTTATTTCACGATTATTCGTTTTCCCAAAACCATTTCACTAACTGTCCAAACTTATTGGTGTAGCCGTCTAATGCGGTCTTGGGTACGACATGGTTAACTTATATATTCACGTCTCGGAAAACAAATTTGCCTCCCGCATATAGGATTTTAACTCTCTCGTAGCTCTAGGACTGCACCTTGGCATCTTTTCTCGACTTAGATTTCGATTATCGCCACATAGGCGAACTTTTCTTTTACTAATATCCTTAATTACTGTGGCTTCACACTCACGCTATCAAATAATATTCCACGCGCGTTTACATTTTCTTCAATCAACTGCTACTTACGAGCATCCAACGTGCAATAGCCGGCCACGTCCAAACACAAACTAAATATCCAAAACTTAGACGATCGCCTTGGCCAAACGAAGTGGCCGTCATTTATTTATTAATACACCACAGACATAACATTAGCGGCAGCATCAAGCACGGCTCCTTGAGAAAACAAACACAATTTCTGTGTCTTGGGTGGCAGCAGTTGGTCCTTGCCACCCAAATCTCCACTGAAATGGACTATAAAAGCAGCAGCACCAGACAGCGCACACGCCAGACAAAGCAGAGTAAAGGAAAAGCGAAAAGTATAAGGAACGACAACAGCAACAGCTAGTGCCAACAACTACATTACTGCAAAGCACAGCGAATGTGCCCCAAAGTTATTTGAAAAGAAAAGCTCCACTAAAGGAAAATTCGCAAGAAGTAACAAAACGACGTGAAAAGAAAATCATCAAGCGCAACAGACGGCAAACAGCCGGCCTTCTTTAGCCATAACAAAGATTTGGGCAAGTTTTCGACGTCCAGTGCGTATTGCCACAGTAGAGAAATGGAAGAAGAGAAGAAAAGCGGAGGAAAGAGAGGCTATCATTTTTAACGCCATTCAAAGCCATTGCAATCATTATTATCGTCGCCATAATCATCAAGAAAAGTACCCACCAGTGGAGTCACACAGACAAATTTTAGCAGTCAGACTTGCTTACGGTGACCACC
>CAXKVI010000005.1:113310612-113438112 GCA_964058755.1 Campiglossa producta
TCTTTTTTTTTTAGCCGATCCGTTCCGGCGTGCGGCGCGCGCCCCGCCCTCTTTCCCCTTCCAACTCTTTTTTTCCTTCCTGCGGGTTATATCTTACATTTTCAGAATCTCTACATATAATATGTATGTATGTTTGTGGACGTATCACTCGAAAACCGCTGATTGGAATTCAATGAAACTTTAAATTTAAATTTAAGATATCGATTATTCCGATAACTCAACCGATTTCAAAGTTATCGGCCGATATCTAAGTTATCGGCCAATATTTGAACCAAAAGGACCTTTTGGCGATCAACATCAACTGTTTAAAACACCCCAGCGGTACAATTGAAAATGTGTCATCGATCAAAATCTTTTTATTGTTGTTGTCCAGAGTTCTTTTTGGAACATATTGACACAACAATATCAGTTACAGTCTTCGGAGATGCCGCAAAAACTTTCGATGTAATAAGACTGTTGGTTGTTTTGCTAAAATCTTACCTTAAAACAGTTATAGAAACAGTTACAAAAACGTGAAAGCTTGTTAAATTGCAATTTTAAGAGAAATGAAATAAGTCCCAACAAATATGAAATAACTCCCAATGCTGGAAAATGAAATAACTCCCAACGAAATCCCGTTGGGAGTTATTTCATTTGGGAGTTATTTCATTATGAAATAATTCCCAACAAAATTTTATGAAATAAGTCACAACGCATTGGGAGTTATTTCATTATGAAATAAGTCCCAATTTGTATGGAAAATATTTGGGACTTATTTCATTTTTTTTTTGGGACTTATTTCATTTGGGATTTATTTCGTGGTACCGAAAGTATTGCGAATATTGAGGTAACAAAATGTTTTCTCATCATATGTATTGTACCTATTTTAATGATGTTGCAGATTGCGTCTGCCTGTTTATTTTATTTTATAATCTTACACTTTGCTATTTAGTTTATTTTATACTTTTTTCTAATTTTATTTTACTTTTATTTGTATAACTTAGTTTTATTACTTTTTTGTTTTATTTTTTTTTACTTTACCTTATTTTATCTTTTTTTTATTTTATTTTATTTTCTTTTATTTTTAGTTTTACTCAATTTTATTTTGTTTTGTTTTATTTTATTTCATTTTCTTATTTTACTCTATTTTATTTTAATTTATTTTATTTCATTTTATTATTTTAAATTATTTTTTTTCTATTTTTTTTGGTTTGTTTTATTTTATTGTATTTTAATTAGTTTTGTTTTATTTTATTTTGTTCTCGGCGTGTATACCTACAACTAACAATGCTAGTTGTAGGCATGTTTTGACTCTTATTCTATTGTTGCACATCCCGTCGGTATTTGTGAAGCGATTTTCGACTTTTTATGAAAATGTATTTTTTGGGAAAAATTTACCCCAGCTCTGCAAGACCTGGCAACATGATTCTATATGAAAGTATAAATATATGTATGCATAACTGGGCATTGAGGAGGGTTTACTCCATGCTGGATAGTCTCTTAAGTTGTAAGAATTCTAGCATACAAGTCACTACAGTGTTGTGAGTTTTCCACACAACCTCGGGAGAAAAAGTCTTTGTCGGCTTGTCTGGTCCTGCGCGTGGGTAAATTTTCTTAAAAAATGCCTTTATTTGGTTTTATTTCGTCTTATTTTACTTTATTTAATTAAATTTTTTATATTTTTTTTTATATTTGAATGTGCGCTCCAAATAACGTTATAAGCGACAAAATATAAAATATTTAGTAGACGAAAAAACAGATTATTTTTTTTTAATGTTTTAAACTTTTATTTAACTAGGGCCTTACTGGAACTGAAATATGAAAAAAAAATAATATAATACGACCTCGAGAGTCAATAAATGGATTCCAAAATTTGTTTAGTGGAATAAAGTTGTATGCAATTCATTCGAATGGATGATAAAACATTATTTCGCATTATCAGCATCATTCTGTGAGTGGATACAACGTTATTCCACTGAAAAACACTGATTTCTTCTGAACTTGGCATTATATCTGCTTGGAGATATAATGCTCAAACACACTTCTGTGGAGCCAGAAAAGTACTCAAAATGGCTATAAGGGGTCGTGCATATATGACGTCACGCGATTTTTGGTACTTTTTGACCCCCCCTCCCCCCCATGTCACACCCAGTCACAAACTCCAGACCCCCCCCTCCCCCTCGATCGTCATATCACACCCTAAATAAATATAAATTCAATATTTATTTGACATAAAATTTATAGAATGACATAAAAAATAGAATGTTTATATTAATTATTAAATAATATTTAAAGATATATATAACTTCTTCTATGAGATATATAACTTTTTAACTCTGATTTAGTTGCTTTTAAAATTACGTTGCACGCTAGAAAACATGCAAAAAATAACGTGACATCACGTAAGTTCTACTCCCCCCTCCCCCCATGTCACACTTCGTCACAAATCGCAGACCCCTCCCCCCCACCAAAGAGCGTGACGTCATATATGCACGACCCCTAACTATTTTTTTAGAATTATAAAAAATTTCCGTTACAATGAGAATCCACAAAAAAAACGCGTTTTGGAAAAGTGTCGGTTGCAACGTTATTTGAGGTGCGCATTCATTTCTTTTATGAAACCATATCGTTACCTTAATTCACAAAGGCCCTAATTGATATAAAAAAATTTTAAAGGAGAAGAAATAAACAAAAAATTGTTTACATTGAACGCATAATATAGCTTTGTAAATTTGGAATATCTCCGTTATTACTGATAATAACTCCCTTAAAATTGTAGTGAGTGTTTATTATTATATATCATACTTAAATATGTGAAAAACTCATTTTCGGAAAATGTGTCAATTAGGGCCTTTGAGAATTAAGGTAACGATATGTAGATGTGAAGGAGGTTACGATTTTTTTAAAAAGGGTTGCCACCTGTTTAAAAATAAATTTTTCCACTTTCCTAGTTTGCCTGGTTTAAATTTTAAATGTAAGGCCTTAGCTTAAGTGAAAGGCCTTAGCTTGAAAATTATTAATTTATTATAAGTAAAGGTCATATTTCGTTGTAGGAGAGTTTTTTTAAAACCGCATATATAAAATTTACAAAATCTTTTATTTTTATCAATACTTTTATATTTTGTTTGAATAACAAATTTGTCAAAGTTTAGCTAAATCCCTATGTGATAGTCAACTCTCCTTCGTTTACATATTAGCTTTCAATGTTTGTGTGTTGTTGTTGTTGTTGTAGCGGGGTGTAGCCCTGCCCAAAATGTCAGACAGGGTCACCCCGAGTGTATTGCTCTTGGCCGGGTCGATATAAGAAAACGGCCCGGGTCGTTTCGACACGATGGGTACAGCACAAGTACTAGTACAGTTCTCGTAGAACCGGCAATACAAGAAACTAGCCGTGTAGGCCATGTAGGTCATTTAGCGTTACCTAGGGTGCACCAACTGGGAGGCGACCTACTTTTACACCCCTTGTTTGTGTGTAATTGTACTCGCATAGTAAGATTAACTTACTTCATTTTTAAATTTAGCAACTCACAAAAGAATAACGCACGACTGTGATGCGATTTGAAAATTTCTTGGTCTAGGTACATACAAATACAAATTCCATAAGCATTCATGCGTGCGCGCACTCAATTAGACATAAGTGAGTGTGTGTTTAGAGCCGAAGTATCCTGATAGTATTCCTGGCAATGACAGTTTGGCTTGGCACAATCAGCTTAGATATGACTTGTTCTTTTTTGCCAGCATTGGCATTTGCGTAATGCTGCACGAAGGATGTCCTTTTAAATGTATGAACTAATGCATATATTTATACTATATACTCTTCAATGTCAACTTAATATATATGTTTTCTTTTACCTTCTAACAATTTAAAAAGCTACAAAATATTCATAGAAAGTGCAGTATGAAAAAATTAACTCTATAAAATGAAGTAAACATAATAAAAAAATAATATACAATGAAATAAAATAATACAAAATAAAAGAAACTGAAATAAAAAAAATTTAAAAAGTTAATAAAAAAAAAAAAAAAAAACTAATGGCGGCGATATACCTACAGGTTATCATCATAACCTCTAACGAGATTTTTAGCCGAGCTTCTCTTTCCAACTTGTGGTGTGTTGCTTTTTGAGTTTTTCCTACAAGTTGGCGGGACCTACAGTTTTTTGCCGACTCCGAACGGCACTTGCAAAGCAAATGAATTTTTTGCTGAGAAGCTTCTCATGGCAGAAATACACCCGGAGAGTTTGCCAAACTACTGCCGAGGGGCGACCCCGTTTTAGAAAAATCCTTTTTCTAAATAATTTTTGATGTTACTTTTGCCGGGCATCGAACCGCCACGACTTGGTGTAGAAGGCCGAACACTTAACCGCTACACCACGGCGGCCGTGTATAAAATAAAATAAAAAATTAAAAAAAAAAATAACAAAAAAAATTAATAAATAAGAAAAAATTATATAAAATCAAAAAAAAAATAATAATAATAATAAAATAAAATAAAATAAAAAAATTAATAAATAAAAAAATAAATAAAATAAAATAAAAAAAAATCCAAAAAAAGAAAAGAAAAAAAATAAAGTAAAATAAAAAAAAATTTGAAAAATATAAACAAAAAATAAAATAGACCAAAAAAAAATTAATAAATAAAATTAAAATAACATAAAATAAAAATATAAATAAGTAAAAAATAATAAAAAAATTAATAAATAAAAAAAAAATAAATAAAATAAAATAAAAAATTATCTAAAAAAAAGAAAGAAAAACAACATTCAAAAATTAACTTTTTAGTCGACACTCCAGTCACCCCCTAATACACATACACCCGTCACTCTCATTCCCAACTAATACTTTTGACTAATTCTTGTATTTCTCATTTTGTAGTAACATCAAGCACCGCAGATGTTTCCTGTGAATAATTTTTTCAAATTCTAATTCTCTCTATGTCTGTATGTATGTGACTGCCTTCATTGACATTGACACGCAGCATTTCGGCTAAGTATGTATGTGCCACAATTGTGGAACTTGTTACCCGCTGACGTTGGACGATGCTAGCAATGATTGGTTGGGGACGCACACGTATGATATGATGTGCTTTGAAGCACCTTTCCTTTTTCCCTTTGCTATCGTGACGTCTATTTCATTGCTACTTAATGGGGTGCTTTATGACACAAAAACAAAAATGCTGAAGCACAAACAACAAAAAGCTATAAGCGAACGCACTCAACTTGTGCCACAAACTTTTAACTAAATACAAAGTTTCGCTGCCAGCAACGTCTAAATCATCTAGGTACATGTGAACACACCACACAAGCAAACTCGTAACTTAGTGCGTTCATATGTATTTGCATATTAGTATTTATGTCTGTGCGTGCTCCAGTGCCTTTTACTCAGCACATACGACCGCCAACAAATTAAAATTGCAAACATTTTCTAACACCGCCCACTAATGCCGCACCTCGTCTGCCGCTGCGCAAAACTTTATTTTATCTTATTGTGCCTCGTCGACTGGTGTTGTTGTTGTTGGTGTTGTGTTTTTGTAATTGTAAAACGTGCGTTAGGATTTGTTGTTTATGTTTGTTAAGGTACCTTACCAACATTCATGCATATATGGATTCATATGTGAACCCCACCAATTTATGTATGTATGCATGTCTATTCAAATGAGTGTGTATGTATGCGAAACTGAACCTGAATTTGAGCCAATGTTCTTACTCGTAATTTTTTAACTAATTTTCTATACAAATTTAACTCATACCTCTAGGTCGCGAAGCTTTTCCCCATTTTATTCAGAGCGCACAGCAGGCGCAACAACAACCAACTATTTCACGGGCATGTGTAGCCTGGTTGTTGTAGTTGCTTTTGTTGAAGCAATAGAACACTAGCTTATTCAAATGCTGCAAGCCCAGCTATGTATGTTTGTGTGTCTGCCAGCAAAGCTTTACTCATTTCATGGATGCCATTTTTTTGTTCATTTTATCTACCTCCCTGGCAGCACTGACGTTGTTAGTTGCCTGTTTTGTCTGCCCGCGTTTTAATATTATTTTACTGAGGATTTTTTAATTTTAGTTTTTCCTTTTGGTAGAAAGTGGCACCGCAGCCGCCAAAAATGTGCGCTGGTGTTAGTGTTTGGCACGAGCATTAGAAAAGTCATTTAGTGGTGACAAAATGGGATCACATATCGCGTAACAATAGCCGTGTTCGTTGAAATGTATTTAGGAATAACTATTCCTGGCTCCTGCTGACAGCTATAGTAAAGTATGTATATGGAAGCCTGTTTCGTCGAACGCTTCGCAGGCAAAGTTAATCTTAAAAAGCTTTCAATGAACACGGCTAATAGCAGCCGACTTCTTTGTAATGAATTTGTGATACTCAATAACATAACTACACACACAGCATGTGGATATGCCAAATTTGTTTTAGAGAAACTTTAGAAATATTTCGATGTACACTAAGCAATCAAAATGGCGTAATTTGGGGTATAGATGAGTTAGTGTATGGGTCGTTCCATATCATTTTTACAACTAAAAAAAGGATTGGCCTGAAATATATATATTTTATATATAAAAATTATTTACACACATAAATGTTTGAGTCAATATAAATAAGCTTAAATGAAATAAATTTATATAAAAAACGAAATTGAATAAAAAAAAAACAAAATTAAAGAATTAACTGAAAAAAAAAATAACGGAATGAACAAAAAAATAAAATAAAATAAAATAAAATAGACTAAAATAAAAAAATATAAAAAACAAAGTAAATTAAAAAATATATATATATATGACAATTAAATTTAATTAAACAAATAAATTAAAATCAAATTGAATTAAATACAAAAATAAACAAAATAAAATGAAATAAAATAAACTAAAATAAAATATATTACAATAAAATTTAATTAAATCAAATAAAATAAAATCAAATTAAATTAAATACAAAAAATTAATTAAAAGCAAAATAATAAATGAATGTATTTGGCGACCTTTATGTATCTAAACTTTGGTTGCTGGGCTGGCTTCAGATCAATTTTCGTAAAATAAAATAAAATAAAATAAAAATAAAATAAAATAAAATAAAATAAAATAAAATAAAATAAAATAAAATAAGATAAAATAAAATAAAATAAAATAAAATAAAATAAAATAAAATAAAATAAAATAAAATAAAATAAAATAAAATAAAATAAAATAAAATAAAATAAAATAAAATAAAATAAAATAAAATAAAATAAAATAAAATAAAATAAAATAAAATAAAATAAAATAAAATATAATAAAATAAAATAAAACAAAATAAAGTAAAATAATAAAATAAAATGAAATGAAACGAAATGAAAAATTGGAATGAAATGTATTGAAATGAAATGAAATTAAAGGAAATTTAATGAAAAAAAAAAAATATAAATAAAAAAATAAAATATAAATAAAAAAATAAAATATAAACAAAAAAAAAAAAATAAAAATATAAATGAAACAAAAATTAGTAAAATATTAAAAGAATAAGAACAAAAAATTTAAAAAAAGTTAAAATAAAGTAAAACAGAATCAAGAATAAATGACAAAGATTAAATAATATGAAATAAAATAAAATAAAGTAATAAAGAATATAACAAAACAAAACAGCAAGAAAAATAATAATGAAATGAAATACAATAAAATAAAATAAAATAAATTAAAATAAAATAAAACAAAATAATATAAAATGAAATAAAGAATAAAATAAAAAAAAAACAAAGTTGAAGAAACACAGTAAAATAAAAAAATTTAAAAAAATAAAAAATACACTAAAATAAAAATAAATTTAATAAAAAATAATAAAATAAAATCAAATAAAAAAATAATGAAAAATAAAAAAATATTAAATATTAAATAAAAAAAAAATTAAATAAAATAAATTTTAAAAAATAAAAGTAAAAATAAAGAAAATTGTAAAATAAAATAATAACAATTTAAAAATACAATAAAAAATGTTTATATAGAAGAAAATAAAAATAATAAAAAATATAATGAAATAGAACATTACGTAACTAAGTTTAAAAATGTAAAAAATTGACAAATAAAAAATCTGTTATTAAATAATATTAATAATTGTTACTTACATTTCAAACAGACACGATGTCCTTGCTTTAGTTTCTTTTTGATATACTCAATGACCATGGAAATTTATATGTAGGTCCTTCTTTAAATTTGTGTTGTTTCTTCTAAGACGGTACTGCATATACAAGCAGGGCGGTTAAGAGATACATATACATACATATGTACATATATATAATATGTAGTTGACGTCCTCCTTTTCCTTGTGATAGCATGACATGATCGCACTGAGATAATTTTAGATACATACATACAATTTAAATAATAAAAAAAAATTTTTGAAATTAATCCTGTTATTGGGTTATTGAAAATATGTATTTTTGCCTCTAGCAATAGGAAGTCTGCTTCAGTAGTTTCGGTTTTATATGTTATAAAATAAAGTGATAATGCGAAAACCCAAAATGTTTCAGTTGTTACTTAAGACCTATGTTTTTGACGCGAGTTTAAATGGATAGTAATAATTGTAATGTTAATTGTCATATATATGTACCTATGTATATAGATTCGAGCACCTGTATAACAAATTTTTTGCGATCTGTTCACTAAATCAGAAGCAATTACAGTAATTTAATTTGGTTAGTTTCATCATAAAATATTTAAAATAAAATACATATCTTTTTTTTTTTAATTTGTAGTAGTCATCTAAATATGACACATCAAAATGCCTACTCATTCAAACTCGTTTTTTTATATTTACACACTTATGTAACAATTTATTTACATGAGCAGTTTTAGTAAAAAGAAATAATTAAATAGTACATATTAAAAAACAGTAAATTTATACATACGTATATCTATTTCCAGCCAAAAATAAGAATAAATGGACACAAAAAACGATTCTGCGCCCTTTTCAATTGCCGCGTCTAACTTTGGCAAAAAAAATTTTAGTGTTTGTATGTATGTTTGTTTGTAAATTAGACACCAAAAAAATTCCTTTAGTAATGAATTGGGGGTAAGTGTGTTTAAAATGTTTTGCTGGACTTATGTATCACTGTTGAGGTTCATATATGAATATCTACCTCTGAATATGTATTGGTTTGCGCTAATACAATATTAAAATAATGAAAGTCACACAATTATGCAGACGACGCCTGTTTTGGGTAAAGAGGTGTGCAATGGTTAAAAAAATACTTTTAGATATGTACAATGTACATGTGCACATGTGTATAAAAAATGGGTAAAACCATTTGAACGAACCATTTCCCTAACTCTACAAAACTAATTTTCAACGGGTATAGCATAATACCTCTTTTTCAATGTATCTGCTAGGTATGTAGGTATGTGAAAACATACGAATGTGTACCACCATACTTGGTCCCTACAAAGTATATTTTTTTGTTAGCTCATACTAAATTTACATGTTCTGTAAAATTTGAAAATGTTTAGCGCGTAAGTATATAAAGATATGTATATACGATCTCCCCTGCCACATCAAGCTAGAGCTTACGATTTCTATTCGAACACCAGCGAGAGTTTCGGGAGTCGATGAGTCTCGGGTTCGCGCCACTCTGTGACCCACATTTTTTTATTATATATTTTTTTGTTTTATTCTATTTTACTTTTTAATTAATTTCCTCGCATTAAATTCCATTTATGATATTTAATTTTAATCTTATTTTATTTTATTTTATTTTATCTTTTTTATTTTATTTTATTTTATTTTATTTTATTTTATTTTATTTTTTTTTTATTTTTATTTTTTTTTTTATTTTATTTTTTTTTTATTTTATATTTTTATGTAATTTTAATTTGACTTTTTGACTTGTAGTCTATTGCTGTAAATACGACGGTATTGTGAAGCAATTTTCGGGATTGTATGAAAATGTGTTTTTTTGAGAAAAATTTACCCACGCGAATATGTTTCGATGACACCGGAATTATATCTCTTCATAGACTTTTCTTCCCAGCGTTGTGAGAATCGAACTCACAACACTGTAGGTAAATCCTTCTCAGTGTCCATTTATGCATATATTTATACCAAACGATTTTTCTTATTTTATTTTATTTTTTATTTTATTTATTTTTTATTTTATTTATTTTTTTAATTTTTTTTTATTTGCTTTTATTTTACGCCTAATGTAATTTTATTAGATGACTAAATACTAGTCATAATCAAAATATGTAATCTAAAAAGTACTATGTAAAACGCATTGGTACTCGTACATGAAATAAATCTAAATGCCAACATAAATATACTTACATACATAATCTCATATCTACCTCATCTACCGCCGGTAACATTAGCAAAACAAGTACACAAAAATAATGAATATGGTTGACGCGTTCTAAAATAGCAGGCAGACACTAAAAAATGAGAGTTAACAAAAAACAACAAAAAATATGAAGGAACAATATTTGAATGTCGACTAACGGAATTGGGGGAGGGGAGAGGGTAGCATGCAAAGCGCGCTCTAAGTAATGGGCTGCTGTTGCCAAATGTTTACTAGTGTGCGAATTGCCAAACGGCAATGACAACGCGCTATTTTACACAACATATACTGCTCGTAAAAAATAAATACCTACAAACATGCCACAGCAACCCCATCCAACGCGAGTACCTTTCAACTACCACATGCTACCCCATCCAGCCACTCAAAAGCCCCTCACTACTCCCTATACTAGTGAAAGCGCGTTAGTGAGACTCTACCTCTTGCACGAACCCGCGTCACTAAGCCACGCTTGCAGCACACTACCGCTTGCTTGTTTTACTACGTGCACACTCACATATCTACAATTTCGTTTGTACGCAGCTTCTATGCTCTCCATAGAAATAAATTCACTCAAAGCGCTGTTATCCTGTGTATGACCTAGCGTATGTGTGTGTGTATCCTTGTCTCATATGCACGCGTGATTCTAAAAAAATTAATGTCTCCCCGTAATTTCAGCAAAGCAGCGCAACGCAACTACTAACAACAACCAACCGACCGCTTTCCCCTCAATAGCGTTGCCAACAAATTTAAAATATCTCAACCTGCTAATGTCGGCAAGAGCCATGCTGCCTGCAACCTTCACTTGCCTCTTGCAATAATTATTTGACGTTATTTCTGTAAAACGCGGCAAAAACACAATTTTTTCATACATAGGTTTGTTGTTGATGTAGTCGTTCATGTTGAATGTTAGAGAAAAATGTAAAAAACCCATAAAATAAAATATAATTTCTTTCATCGCGCTGCCACGCGCTTTTTTTTCAGACGTCTACAACGCGTCGTCGTCGTCGGCAGCTCGTCTAATTCTCATCTCTTTCTAATTCTGCTTGCGGCGCAGAGAGGGTTTGCGTCAGGCGCAACATAGCTTGCTTAGTGGGCTAAGAGTTCCCAGTATCATCCACGGCAGGAGGAGTAGTGAGGTCGGCGTCGGCTGATTACTACTTTTATTGCTAGCAAATATTCTCTAAGGTAGTTGCTTCTCATCAGTAGTAATGACGCTGACGGCGCTGGCAAAGCACCAAATAAAAGTTGCAACGAGGTGAGAGACGTTTTTTTTCTAAAGAACTTAAAAATTTTGGTGGGTGGTTTGCTGGCAGGCAGGTTCCCTTTTACTTGCACCTCTTTTCACTACACATTTTTTTTAAACTTTGCTCTTGTTGCCTTTGCCTCTTGTTTCGTTTCTCGGCTTTGTTGTGATTGCCATTGCTGCTTTGTGCGAGTAGCGCACAATTTTCAAGGGTGGTTTATGAGCGCGCGCGAAGTTTTTCCTTCGTCCTGGCCGCCGTATTGTTCATTCTTACATACTTACCACACACGTCGCGCCTTCCGCGCTCCCTTCATTTGAATTTGTTGCGCTTTGCTGCCTTTTACTTGTACTTTGGCTTTCGTTTGCCTTCACAACTCTAGGTGAGCGCTTGTAGAGGCCCCAATAAGCAAAGAAAAATATTTTCTCAAATGTTTGATAGGTTTTTAGTTCTCAAGCAGAGTTCCAGAACTTTTTACTATTTGAGACCAGCAGATATTTTTTCTGTCTCAAAAAGTGACTTTGAAGCATTTAGAAATTGGCCCACCATGCCTCTTTACATTTAGGCTCTTAATTTTGAGGTAATTACCTTTCTCATCCTCTAACCTTTCCTATCCTTTTATTTTCCTCTTCCAAAGCCACTTAAGTTTCATTTATCAAATCGATTGCTTCTCCAGAGCTTCATCCCCTTCTTGTTAGATCTCTCTTTTTATTCATCTATCGGCTTACGTTTCTCTTCAACGTTTCACCTCAACCACCCAGTGGGAAATGGTAATGTATAAAGTAATGTATGAAATCATGCATTACCTTTTCTACAGCGATGCCATAGAAAAGTAATTTAATAACCTGCTTTCCCACAGGGAGTCCCATTATGACTTCCCTGGAGATGACAAAAATTTATACTCTCTCTTCGTGTGTCGCTTCACCTTTCTCTGACCAATGTGCCCTTCAAGGGACCCTCCCTTTTCCCTCTGTTCGTTCACCGTCTCTCCTTCCCAGCTCTACCTCTACATCTACCTATACATATTTTTAAACGTTAATTTTCAACTTGAATAGACGTTGAGGCACATATGGAAGGATCAATTCAGCTATGTTTGAGTACTTGACATTTCTTAATTCGAGAGCTACGTAGAATCCCATATTAGAAATGTCCGCTTTTAATGGTCATGACATTTGTTTGAGGCTGAGTTTAATGCTCTTTAATTGTGATACAAATGTTTATTTGGTGTGATTTTGCTTTGCTAGCAAAACATCTATGTATGTCTGCTCCACTCTTCTCGTGGCGTACCTCTAAACCTCTTCACATTTAAAAAAAAATCTCTGGTATTTTTTCTGATAGTATTTGTTTTTGTAATGGTTTAGGCAGCATTTTTTTGATGATGTTATCGTCATATACGTCTAAGTACATGGTAAAAATTCCAGAATTTGAAGTAAAAGCGTTGTATCTTTGCTTCGCGATGAAAATGCTTCTCTACCAATTTGTTTATAAACGAAGAATAACTCTAGCACACAAACGCTACTTTGAGCTGAAGAGGAGACAGCATCCGATGAAGCGGCTTTGGGGTATTCGAGAGAAAAAATCTTCGAAGTACTTATGGACCCCTAAAAGTTGGCTACCGCGAGCTAGGCCATATTTTGCGAATGAACGAAGAAGCTCTGGCCCGAAAGCTATTCTTCTCGGCACTCGCCGGTAGAAGTAGGGGAAAACGAAGAACTGCTATCAGCGAATACGGGTTTTCTTCAATTGGTACCAGTTCGCTCAACAAAGAACCGACTGGCGAAACATGTTGGACGACAAAGTAAGTAATCATTTTTCTTTATTAATTTTTTCTCCAAAAATATGTTCACAGAAGATTTGAGGATTTTTCTGAGGAAGCCTCAAACACCATATTTTCTGGCTAAGTTTCTTAAAAAAATCTAGGTATGTACTTAAAAACAGATCATCCACTCCTATTTTTTCACAGCGTTATTTTTGTTATAACATTCTCTTGTCTTTTACTGCGAGAAAGTTGCAGACATGACCTGTTATTTTTTATGTTATTGCTACTGTTACACAGACTACTGTTGAAGTATCAGGGTGCGTCAACCTTTTTGGAAATACATAAATAATCTATGATCATCAAAATAGTTCGAATAACATTTTTCTTAAACTCTTCTCATAGGCAATACCCTGCAAAAAGGCAATACTCGAATCAATACTCTGTAGAGTATTCTAATATCGAAGTACTTCAATTATATTTCAATTTTATTCCAAGCCAAATCCAATTATATATATATACAATAAGTACTCAATTGAGTATATTTATATTGTTTGGGGAGTGATGCCGAAATTGACAGTCCTTGGCCGGATATTAACCCGGTACGCTGCGGTACTCCCTTGCGGTACTGCCAGACTGTCATGGTAGCGATTTGGTATGACCAGTGAAACCTTCTAGGTCATGTCATCCCTCCATCCGTGAGAAAGGAGAAGATGGGTAATAAGAGGTCAGAGGCATCATATCCGTAGATCAACCATCGAGTTAGCACGTCTTTACCTATGTGCATATTAGTCGCCTCTTTCGACCGGTAGGCCTACCTTGGGCATATTCTAAACCCCTAACCCGCAGGGTCAAATTTGAGCTTTCACCAATACCATCAATAATAATGGTAGGTTTCGGAGCTACAGTTCGGAGCTACAGTTATCACCACCGTGTCTATAGTAAATTTGATACGCTTAACTTGAATGTTAAGAAAGTTTGGCAATCCCTGCATCAAACAATTGGAGCAGCCTTTACGACATCATACAACCAGTAAGAGCAACAACAGCAATAACACATTAAAAATTGTTTAGAGAGTATTGAGTGAATAGATGAACTCAAACCAACTTGTCTAGAGATCTCCCAGTCGGGTAAAATGTAACCGTAGAACAAATGAAAAAAAGTGAACGTGTCGAGGGTTGATTTCTTACCAAGCCGCACTTCACCTCACAATTTATCTTAGTTCTTTTATTTTCAATTCTTTTACTTTCATTCTTTCATCATCATAATTTTTTTTTTTTATTTTTGTTATCAATTTTTTTTACAAGCACACATTTTTTACAATAACTGGGAAAGCAATAGTAGTGGTTGTTGTTGTAAGTGGATGCTTAGCGGGAGTATTCAAATGCACAGATGAAGTGCTTGTAAATATTATACAATACATTTTTATATAAGTCCGTATGCGAGCGTCTTGTGTGTTGAGGTTGTGGGTAGGCATTGAGAATGCTGTTTATAAGCAAGCTATCCGCACACCTAGATCTAAACAGCGATAAACTCAAAAAATCTATATGTTCAAAAAACTTGAAAAACTGGCTGCTTCTCCCATATATTCCAATGGCATTTTACATTTTAACAGCCTTTTTCTCGATGAGTAGTGTAGCTATTAGTTAATCGAGTATACGTATGCATAGCTCAAAATTTAAGATTTTCGAATTACCTCCCTTTAGATCTAGGTGTGCGATATCATTTTCCGTTGAACGTCACAAGAATTCTAGATTTCAATGTTTTTGTCTAATTTTCCATATATGTAGGCTTGAAGTGTTTTGAAACATAACTAAAATTTATGATAGCAAATTTTTTGTTGCGGAATTCTTCAGCCAATATCGGCCTAAATGTAAACCGCGTTGCTCAGAAAAGTATGTATATTTTCAGGGTATGAACACCTTTTTTACCATGGGATGGGAGCTATGTAAAAAAGATTTAGACTTAGAGGTGAAGGCAAAGATAGATCTAGAGCTAGAGATGAGGAAGCGAGAAAGGGGAGGTTTTTTTTTTTTATAGATGCCTTATTATCGGTTATAGAAGCAAGCAGCTGTGCTACCTTATTGCCATTTTGAAAACGGCGTATATGATATTTCAGTTTTGCAGCTACAAATTATTGAATTTTAAGACAATTTCGGTGAACATCGATTGTTTTAATTAATTTCCAAAGCAAACGTAGTTTTCTTGAGAATAAATAAATAGGTCTTAATGGCAGGGGCTATAATAGTATTTGTCACAAATGTCGCTTACGCTGTCTCTTAGATGTCCATTACGTTGTTTTGCATAAGCACATATCGGTCGGTATTAGTAATAAAGATTGCTATAGTCACATAATAAATACATATTACCAATTTTCAAAATAATGGTTGGAGTTAGATATGGCGGCTGGTATGGCTGTATGCCAGGTTGAATAGGCATAGTGCCGCGTGCTCGTTTTTGGAGCTCGCGATGGAGAATAGTGCCGCAGGGATTTACTCTTTTACAAAAAGCCACCGTAAGACAATTCATTAGAAAGAAGAGTCAACGAGGTTTTTATATTTTCCTGGTAGAATTGTCTCATTTTCTTAAGAAAATCTAGTTGAAGTGGTTTTTTACAGCTGTGCATAGTGCAAAAGTTATCACACGTCAAATACCCATTAAGGTTCTTGCTGGACAATCCTTAACCTTCATGTGCCCGGCTTACTACATTTGTAGTAATTTGTGAAAAAAAGTGAGATACAAAAAAAATTCCGAAACAACAATGCTGAGTTTTTCAGTAGCTTCCTGATTATCAAATCATAGTCAATTAAGAGTATAATATTACTAGAACTATTATTTGCCTGACCCCTACTTGAAAAAAACATCATCTTGCGGCCGGCTTACTACATTTGTAGTCACCATAGAAAATGTATGCAAAATAGTATTATATAGTTGACTTCAGCTTGTCGTAACATGCAATCTTGCACGTAGTTTTTGCTGGATCCCGACAGGGTTATAGCCAAAGAAAAAATTTTATAATCCGGGAAGGTTTTGGAGATATCCTGCAAAATGTGGACCAGGGTAACCTTATAACGGGTTTATACAATATGGGTATCAAATGAAAGGTGTTGAGGAGTGATTTAACATGATGTAGGTGTTAGTCCCATACGAGACCCCGATTTCGAGATATTGACCAAAATAGGGACCACGTGCGGCCCTGGACGGTGTTTCTATAAAATGGGTGTAAATTGAAAGATTTTGATTGGAGTTTTAACAAGTTATAGTTCTCAGTCCCATGTGAACTCTTATTTTCGAGATAAACACTAAAATGTGGACCATGTGTAGACCTAGAAGATGTTTTTGGTGTGGACGAGTGCTCTAACATGGTGTAGTTATTGGTCCCATACGAAACCCCGTTTTCGAGGTATTGATCAAAATATGGTGTGGTCATAGAAGGTTTTCCTAAAATATGGCTGTAATTTTAAACATTTTAATGGATGTTTTAATAAGTAAGTCCATTTTAATACCCTGTTTTCGAGATTTCCACCAAAATTTGGACCATTTGTGGGCCTAGAAGATGTTTGTATGCAAACCCGTTTCTAATAAAACTTGAACTAAGTGTGATCATAGAAAAATATTTATTTGATATTGGCATCATATTTAACGTGCCTATAAGGGTATTAGCAGACAATGGCTTTTATGTGAAAATTTCACCACCTTTTCGAGATATCAACCTAAATATGGACCACAGATAGCAATAGGATGTAATATTTTTAAAATAAAAACGTTATTACGCACGTATATGTCAAATAATTACAATAGAAGTCTTTTTTTCTTAACATTAAAATCGTTTTGCATGCCAGTTACGTAGTTACTACAAATGTTGTAATCCGACCGGGTACGTTAGTTTTATATCCCGGGCACATGAAGGTTATTGTGGAACACGTGCAGGGTTGCTATGTTGAGGAACTGCGGATTGTATAGTTCGGCAAATGAAGTCAAATGTGATAGAATTCTAAATTTGGAAAATGAGATTGCAATTTTTCGCCAAATTTGGTGCAGTGTAAATGTACTATTAGCATCGCTTATTGAAATATACTTGTTGCAAAACTAAGCAACTATCAATGTTGGTTATTGTTTCTTTTTAGTTTTTATAATCACAGTAATTAAAAAAATGCAGTCAAAAAAAAACAAAAGAAGAACAGAAATTATTATTTTGTGTAGGTAATAAAAAAAAAAATAGAATCGTAGTCGGTCGTGCAGTTGAATCATTTCTGTGCGAATATGTTTGCCTGTTGTCAAGTCCACGTCTGTGACATCCCTGCCCTATCGCATTTATCTACACAAATTTATCAACTCAGCAGTTTACTTATTTATTATAAGATTCATTTTAATCAAAGCATATATGAAAATAGTACTCGCTTAATCATCGAACTTCCTTCAAAAAAGTAACACGAACTCGGTTGATTATCCATCGCTGTGAAGTCGGTTGTAAAATAATTGAGCTCATTTAAATATTTTGACTGATAAAATATCGCAGCCAATTACAACTTTGACAACTGCAATGTTTGAAGCATTATAAAATACACGCAGAAAAATGTTTACCGAGTTTAGAGTTTTCTTCACGCTTGCTTACAATGAAACACGCCAATTATTTATTATTATCTAAAACAAAAACAACATAGCACTCTTACGACAGACATTATTTGCTTGTCGTGTTTGTTCCTTTTCTCTCTCTGTCGTTAAATTTGTTTGTTCCACTAAAATATGTATGTAGTTTTCTTGAATGCTTCGATATAGATTGCGTTTGATGGTTTTGTACAATAAGACTCCGTGGCGCAACGGTAGCGCGTCTGACTCCAGATCAGAAGGTTGCGTGTTCAAATCACGTCGGGGTCAAAAAAGTATAACTTTGTCAAACGAAATTTTTATTGCTATAACAAAAAAAAAAAAAAATATTCAATGTCGATCACAGCTTCATCGTTTAGCGTGTTGAAACAAATCTTGAAAGCAGAATCAAGAACACCAAAATCGAATAGGAAATAAAAAAAAAAAATGTTTTGAAAAAAATCAAAAAGACCCTTTCGAAAACTTTATCTAATTTCTATGATTTTGAAACGTTGAAAATTCTCTAAAATTAAAAATTAGAAATTATTACTCAAAGTAAAATTTTTTTTATACATTGTTTTTCCTCTTTGAGTTAAAGGCTTTTTAATTTCAGTATTTTCCAAAAATATATTTGGCAGAACTTTGTTTTATGATAAAAAATATCAAATAGGAGTAAAAAAATATGGCAAAGTTATTACTAGTTTTACCTGCCATGCAATATTATTCCGGGTGGCCTGAAAATATATAGAAAAGAAAGAAATGAAAATTATGTAATAACAAATTAATAACAAATTAATTAAAGATAAATATTTTTTTTTAAATTGCATGCACAATAGGGTGATTCAAATAAAAAAAAAAATTGGGGTTTTTTCGGTCTTACCGCCTGAAGCTTTAGGTATTGATGAGAAAATAAACCTTGCCAAAAATTTACTCTCATTTTGTTTGGTGAAAAATGGCATTTTGTTTCAAAGTGAATTTTCTTTTAATTTTTGAAAATTTTTTCAAAATATTTTTACATACTCTTAAAGCTGAAGCTTTGAAGCTTCCAAAATGGTATGCCATGTGCGGTTATCTTAACTATTAAAATAATTACAGCCATTTAAAATTTAATAGATTTTATACGTATTACTGTGTATGTGTGTGCAATAGTACAAAACTCAGTCATTTTTAAATGGCTGTAATTACCTTAATAGTTAAGATAATCGCACATGGCTTACCATTTTGGAAGCTTCAAAGCTTCAACTTTTAGAGTGTATAAAAATGTTTTGAAAAAAGTTTAAAAAATTCAAAGAAAATTCACTTTGAAAAAAAAAATGCCATTTTCCCCATACAAAATGTATGGGAAAGGGCGAAAAAAATAGCCACCCCTAAGGGTTAAGTTAGAGCGCTAATTTTTTTGGAAGGCTTATTTTCTCATCAATACCTAACTTTTTAGGAAGTAAGACCAATTCGACATTTTTTTTTTGAATCACCCTAATGCACAATATACTATTGCGAAAACGAGCTTTATCATTTAAGATTTTTAAAATAGGACACATTATATGAGTGGATTGCACTTCAATTAATGAAGCTTTGATGGCTCGAGTCCAGCCAACTCACACAATTTTTTATTATTATTTTATTCTTAAAACTTTTCGCTTTTAAATTAAAACCTTTTTTGAAACCAAAAAAAGTTTAAGTATTGCTGCATGAAATCTGTTTTAAATTCTCTCTATGAAAAACAAAACAAAAGCCTGTGAAATGCGAACAGCTGAACTAGTCGAGTTATTTCAAAATTCATTTGAGATTTTCGAACTAAAATGCTTAGAATTTAGTTAATCTTCCATTGAAGTTTTAATACCTTCAACCATAAAACCGCGGTAAGTCTAAGCTTGATAACCTCTTCATTGTTTGAAAAACTTTAGAAGTTCAATAAATTTTCTCTACCCACTTGCCTTAAAAATAGTTCAAAAACAAACAAACCTAGGTGCATTTATTCAAAGTACAAAACAAAAACAGCAATAAATGGTTTTAAGTAATAACGGAAGCTATTGAAGCGCAAAGACAGTTACAAAACATTGAAAGTTACAACAATAAAATTAGACTCCCCAGCCCACACCGTTGTATATTTGTTGGTACGTTAGGGTGACACTGAAATTTGCAATTAATATAAAAACAGTTATAATATTTTGTTAGTTTTGTAATTAAAAGGCGCCAGAAGAAAAAACGTTTGGCCTAAAATGCTGTGTCGACTTACATAAGTGGTTATTGTAAATTGGCAAAGATTACAGATTTTTAAATAAATATCTAATTTAAAAAAAATATTTGAAAAATAAATATTGAAGATTAAAAAAAAAATTGGAAACGTTGTGATTTGAACTCAGAACCCAGCACACCTTTACTATAAATTAAAAGGTAGCGAGTTCGAGGCCCAACGTTTGCTAAATGTTTTTTTTTGTTTTTTTTTTTTGCGAGCACTTCTTTTTTCAAATAAGAAAATATTTTTCTAGAATTAAGAAAAGATTTGTTTAGTTATTTCGAAAAGTTTTTCTTTATTTCAGTCCATATTGTTTGTGCAACATTAGCTATAGTAACTTCGTTTATTTCATTTACATTGCAAAGTCCTGTAATTTGGAGATGCTAATTCGGAAAAAATTTAAGAAATACATGATTTATGTTTGCAATCGCAAATCGTGGTTGTTTCGCAAGCAAAATAAGTACAAGCAGAATGACGCTCAGAATCGAAGCGCTTGTCCGCATTAGACTTCATACAAATAAAAATAATTACGCAATTAACAACTTCTACTATTTTGTGCTATTTGTCTATTTTTCAAAAAAATTATATTGGATATCTTGGAAGCATACTACGATAGACGAATAGGTACTACACTCTTGTGTTGCCCAAATAATTTTAATAAAATAAAAAAAATCTTTCGCTGAGGTGGGATTCGTACCGGGACTCCCAAGCCAACTCCCTCAACCTAATACTTTTGCGCCCAGCTTCTTGTAAAAATTTCCCTTTTTAAATAAACATTTTTTTTATCTGTGCCTTAGTTTTAGTAAAAAATTCTCTCCGTGAACGATTTCAAGCAACATCAAGGGAGCCAAACAAAAATTACGAATGTAATCACTGTAAATTTGCTGAAATAGTTAAAAGCAGGTCCCGGCAGATATGAAAGTGAGATTTAATCAGTGAAAGGGCTGTCATCTCACCAATGAAATTATGTTATCTGTTTTTGCTTGTCGCTCACTAGCGAACACCAAGGCAACAGCGTATTTTGTTGGGTCGTAGCTTGCAAGTGAGCGACTGAGTATAACAAACAACATATGCATATTGGTTGCTCAGTGCGGTCATAGCGCTCTTAAAAGCCCAGCAACAATTTCATTGCCCAAGAGGTCAAGCAAAGAGCGTTTAATCTGTGTAAATTTGGTTCCCAGATTTTCGGATAATTGTCCCACTAGCTGCTTTGGTTAAACTTTAAAGTATACTTAGGTGCAGAACAACCAGTGTTTTCGTACTAGATAGGCCGACCTTAATTAAACGCCCCTGAAACCCACATTTCAAGGGAAAAGGGACTTTTTCACCCCACGACGTATTGTTATACGTAGACCTTATTTGTATGACCCTGGGGTATAAAACACCAACCAAAATTCTTCACAAAAAAATAAGCCCCACTCTAGTGTACGTCCATAAACCATTCAATACAATAGCGCCACCGAAATAAATGATGCTACAAACTGCTTGAAATGGTGTGGCGTAGTTTCGCAACTTCCCACTAAAATGGCTATCATAAATGTAGTGCGCTTTCAGGCGCTACATCCACCTACCACCCGTACGCTTAGAACCTAAACACCATAACAGCCAGTGAAAGTAGAATATGTATGAACAAAAGAACCTAAGCGAATTAAGAGGAATGCGAAAAAGGCAAGCAAAAGACTACGCCGCACCGCATGGTGCACATCTTGAGCTAATGTTGTTGTTGCTGGTTAAGGCAATGGATTTCGTGCTCATCGACGCCATTTGCCGCAATTTATATTTAAACTTACAACATTCTATTACAACTTTTTTACGCTAAACTATGGTAAAGTAACGAGCAAAATGTTGCCGCCTGAATGGAATTTGGTTTGGAGGAGCGCGTTAGCTGCTGTTGCTGCCTCAGCCGCCTTCGCTACCACTGGACGTGGACTTTGCAAACGATTTATGTTCAAAGCGCTAGAATGAGCACAGCTAGATTTTGGAAAATGATGGGGTGTCTATCTATAGTTTTGTGTGCGCACCAGCCCTAAGTGTATCTAAGCTTAGCCAAACGCTGTTGCGCGTGTTGCACCCCCGACCTACCTACCTAACTACACTGCTTCAAAAAGTTTAGTGGATTTAGTTTTCTTTTGAAATTCGCTTTACATTCACCATTCAAAATTCTTCGCTACACAAAAGCTAAACTTTTGGCTGAATACAAACCTCTTGAAATGAGGCGTATTTGAAGGGGTAGTTTTAAATTTTTGGATTATGAGGTAGAAGTACCCACAAATAGCATCCCAAGAAAGGACAAACTACAAAGTAGCAGAAAATGAATAAAGAAACTGAAAACTTCACAGAGCGAATAACAAAAGTGTAATGAGAAATACCCGTGGATAAACGTTCTACACAACACAGCACCAATAATAGCAACAAAACAATTGTAATGGTAGCAAATGAAAGTTGTTAGTATTAGTGCAAATTGTAATGGCTGCATGTGGCAGGCGGGCAAGGCAGTACCGTTGAAGATGGCGTACGACCCGGCCAGGCATGTGTACGTAATGCTTTATTAAGGGTCTTTCCATGTAAAATAGCCGGATAGTTGCCCAGGTGGAAAATGATCTATGCAAATCTATGGTTAGCCTTGGCTCTGGCTAGTTTTCCCTAAAGTAGACAATGCTGCCTAGGGCCTATCAGGACTCTAGTATGGAAAGCGTATGTTTTTCAATTGACGGGCAATTTATAGTATATTCCGTAAGGGGCTGCATTGTTTTGCCTAGCTTGCTCAGTTTTTTTCAATCCAGGACCTGTCCGTTATTCAAACCATTAACAAACAGACTAGGGCCTGCGTAAACTTTCCTTGGCAGGCCCTTGATTTTAAGAGGGCAACTTTAGCCAGGATCTAGGCTGAATTTAGCAGATTTTCTTCCCGGGGGAGTTTTCTTTTATCAAAAAACCGAACTAACTAAGAAAGTTATGCTAATTAAAATTTTTCCATATTTGTCCTAAAATTTTCTGTTGGATAGTTTCGAAGTTTAAAAATAAAAATGAATTAAAAAAAATGGAACAAATTAATTGGATGTAACCTTTTCAAAATTGGTACGCCAATGTGCCTATCGAATTTAATTTTGATTAGCTGAAATTGAAAAAGAAAACACAAATTTTATTATTATTTTTTTGACAATTTGAATTTTTCTTCATAAAATTCTATTTAAACAAAAATTTCCATGAAACTCATGAAAATCCATTTCTTACCTTCCGAGATCCTTAAGTTAAAACAGACAGACAATAGTTCTAAAAGGGGTTCAGATGAACTCTATAACATTCCCCAAGTCATCCCCAGTTATTTTTTCAAAGAAATTTTTACAATGTATATACATATGTAAATATGTAAGAATTTTGATTTTTACGACTTTTAATTTTCAAAAGTTTTCTAAAATTTGAAATTTTGAAATTTTTTTTAAATATTTATTTTTTTCGAACAGGGAATTTTTCAAATTTGCATAATTTGGGTAGAACTTTGTTTTTGAAAATAAAGGATATCCCCATCTAAATTCATTCCAATCGGAAGGTATCGAGTCCAGCTATATAACGATTTGCCATGGAAAAGCCCCTAAGTATTGTTGTTATTGCTATTTTATACGCTATAAGTTTTGCTTTGAATAGAATAGTAAGAAGGCAATAACTACAACAACAACAATTCCAACACTCCAACAAACCAATTTTGAAGTACCAACTGTTGTTGTTGGCCCACTATGGTATGCGGCGGGTAGCCCAACAGTTAGGCACTGAATCGCGTAACAGCGACTATTACCTTCGCAAAACTTAGAAATAATCACCGAAATAAATCTAAAAACACCCGCCGTCTGCACACCGCGCGCGCTCTATCATCAAAAAGAATTCTACCTTGGATTTTGTGCCATTTGCCATTTGGGTTCTTTGGTGTAGCTGAAATTGTAGTTAGTTGTTGGCTAAGAACATCTAAGGCGTAGAAGTAGAAGTTGGGACGAATTAGCAAAGAGGGGATCAAAATGAAATATCTTCTTTGTAGGGCGTTTTGGGGGTTTTGGAGTTTTTGCGGTGCTTAAAGGCCATAGTGCGCATGTTTTGTTGTTAGTTTTGTTGCCTTTAGCATATAATATTGGCAATTTTGTTGTTGGTGTTGTTGTTGTTTTCGTTTTGGCTTTTTGTATAAATAAAAGAAAACTTTCACCTAAACAAACTGAGTCCATACCGCATAAACGATGAAAAGCACAAAGATGAAATTCTAAAATCCATTCAAGAGGAAATCAGTACGTTGAGGAGGGGGAGGGGAAACGTGCAAAGAACCAAAACTCGTAGACGTACAATGGGATATTTCGCCATTCTATCATTAACATTATTATTACATCTGATATATGACGTAGGTATTTGATTATATTTATGACACAAGATTGTACCAATAAATAATCTGGTTTTATGTTGACTACCTACTCGTTGCTTGTATGGCTTAAGCCAACTAGTTTGTATAAGACTCCGTGGCGCAACGGTAGCGCGTCTGACTCCAGATCAGAAGGTTGCGTGTTCAAATCACGTCGGGGTCAAAACAAAATTTTTTTTTTTTTTAATAAAAATGGAATAAATAAGATGTATGTTCGATACTTCATACTAGCTTCTTGCTGGCAAAAACAGAAAAATTTAATAAAAAAACAATAAAAATTGAAGCAAGAAACTTTGGGCACCCGCTATGTAGTTGGCAACCCTATATTCAGGAGTTCATCCAAAGAGTTCCGTTTTCGAGATAATAATGGATATGGAAAAAAATAAATATTATGGGACTACTACTTGGCAATACTAGCCTAAATTTTTTAACTTTTTTGGACTGCATAATATGACCAATCCAAATTTGGTTTCAAAATTAATCTAGACCAGTTTTCAAGAAAATTAGTTAAATAAAACGGGTTTCACTTTTAAACAAGAAATGTTTTAAAGATTTTTAAAGAAAAAAAATATTTTGTGAGTTGGCTGGGACTCGAACCAAGACTCCCCCGCGTCATGGCCTTCCACCTACCACTGAGCTACAGAAGCACACATAATTGTTGTGGGCAAAATTCAATTTTGAATAAGCTCTTAAAAATAAATGAAAACAAAACGAGAATTGTAGACCGAAAAGGTTTTGATTTTAAACCGTAAAGTTTTAATTTTCAAAACAAAAAGTTTTAATTTTACACCGAAACGTTTTAAGAGTAAAAAAAAAATTTAAAAAATGTGGCACTCGGCAGGATTCGAACGAAAGCGCTCGGGAGTCACAACCGACTGCTCTATCGCTGATTGACTTTCAAACAAACCAAAACAAAAAATTTAGACTGGTTTTTTAATTAGATCTTAAATAGTGACCAAAAGAAATTTAAATTCTTTTTAAACTTTTGGAAAGTGTAAAATATTCGAAAAAAAGTTTAAAAAATCGTTTAAATTTAGACGGGTTTAAAATTTACGCTCATTTTTTTAACCGCTTGGTAACCCAAAAAAATATGTTTGTTGAAATATGACGTAAAATACATATCGTAACCGTAACCGTAACCGATTAAAGCCAATTTATTTTTCGAAACCGAAATCGTAACATATCTGATCTGGAAAATAACGAAACCGAAACCGTTTCAATAGACGGAACGGTTTTAATTTTTTTTAATGGCTTACTACTTTTTTAATAGCCATGGTATTTTCTTTTACAAAAAGGTAACCTGAAAAATTTGTGTTTAATATTCTCGAGAAATATAACAAAATACACGTTTTGATCTCAGTATCAAAATTCTGGAAGAGGAAATTTGACCATAGTTGAATGAAGCCTTTGAAAAAAGTTTAAAAGATCCGAAAGGGAAATGTTTTAGCTGATTCCATTCGAATAGGTTTCTAATAAAAAAGTGGAGATAATTTTTAAAATTTGTTTTGCAGAAATTTCATCCCTACATAGCGTGAATAATATTTAAATTGGAGAAAATCCATCATACCGCAGTTAAAAAGTTATGAAAATTCAGACCTATTTTGAAGCTACATAAGTACTTTAGTTTTTTAGTAATAAAATTTGTTTTCGTTCGTGTTTTTATTTGGAAACCGAAACCGGAACGAAACCGTAACCGAAACCGAAATAAATGTTAAAGAACGAAACCGGAACCAAAACTAAAACATAATACAAAACCGAAACCGGAACGTTATTTTAATCGGTTTCATAACTTGCCCATATTAGCATATTTCCTATCGCTATAAATAAAATAGATAGGTGGCAACCCCGGCAAGCACACTAAGTGGCACACCTAATTGAAAGTTCTTTGAATATTGTGCAATAGCTAAGTACCGCATTTTATCCAAATCGGTGCAGTCCATTTTAAGGCTTTTGTAAATAAAGTTCTAAAGATTTTTTTTTGTAAATCAAACCGATATACGGAAAATCTTAGTACAAGTTACATATAGATACCAAAAAAGAGTTAAGGATAAAAATATATAAAATCGCATTCTCAATTCTCGGTACAGTAGATTTAGGGCTGAAACTTCCCTCAGATTTAAGCCCATTCTAAGAAATTTACAAATTTTTTTTTAACTTTGTGACTTCTAGTCGAACCCACTGTGCAAGTCACTTGAAGCAATACAGCAAATAATGTTTGCATCTATAAAATGTATGTTTGTATGCTTAATACATAACTCGATATTACTGCCTTTTTCGTTTTTAATGCTTTTTAATATAAAATTTTCTTTTATAGTTGAAAATCCGTTTTACCTCACCCCAGTTTCCACTTTCCTTACAGTTTACAGTTCAGCTTTGCTCTCTAAATGTCTTAGAAAGAAATCTAAACTTTGCCAACCTTTCAATTTTCATGCTCGCATACGCGAAAGCGCTTACCTTCCAGCATCAGCCCATTGAATACTGAATAGAAGTCGTAACTCACCCCTAACGAATTGTACATAAATCTTCTTGAAAAAAAAAAAATTATATATAAAAAAAGAATAAATAAATAAAAAAATATACACTAATGCCAGAAAGGAAATAAAAAGAACTAGAAAATTTAGTATCTATACAAAATTTTTTATTACAGCAAGAAACTTAATGGCTGAAATGGGAGTGAGCTGGAGTGGGGGAGTAGCTACGGAGGTGCGCTTAATAGGGTGGTCGAGGGTTATCGTTTGGAGCGCTAGTTGTATGCGAGTAGTGATTTAGCGAAGTGAATTCGGCTAAGTGTGCAGACACCAGCATTGAAAGCGCACTGGAGCACATTAGTGCTTATGTAGTAGTGTTGAGCTAAGCTGTTATGCGGTAGGGAAATAGTAATTTCAAGTTTGAGGTAGGGTGATAAGATGTGGGGTGGTGTTTAGAGCAAGCGATAGAATTTGAATTAAAGAAAATATACTTTTATTCAATAATTTCCGATACAACTGCGGTTTGTGTGTGTACTGCTGTGTTCGCGCCACACCATCCCAAAGTAGTGCTTATGTAGGTAAACTATCAACTACAACTAAATGCTCGATACGCCGGAAGTAGTAATGCTGCATGCACTTGTATTGACTATTTCATTTTATTACGAAAGTGTTTAGCTGCCTTGTTGGATTTGTATTTCAACTCGCGAAATTAGTCAGCTAGCGATACGCTCTCGTTTCCGTATTTCCTTGTGATTCAATAGCAGTTCTTAAGCGCATTAAGCTTGCAGCTGTGTTAGTGTTGCGAGCTATTGAGCTAAGCTAGTGGTAGTTTTCCATTGGTATCTAACTTTCACTATGTCGCCCCCACTTTGCACTACTCTGCCGCCTGCTGCCATTGCTTGCGATACTTAAAATTTTACATCGATTTCTTTTACGACTTTACATTATATATTTTTTATATTTTTTTCTAAAGCCGAAACTACCCTTAATGATGGTTCGTGTGGCTCATCGACATACAAACGAACTTGAATTGCATACATGTACAACTTTACACTTGAGCACGTACATACGTATAGACACCGTTAGAATAACGGCATAATAGGGTATATAATTTTTTTTAGAGGAATGTTTATTGCCTTCGCCCTACGACGACGACGTTTTGTGTCTGCCATCTGCCAACCGTTCACGTTTTTATATTCCATTCTTTGCCTAATACTTGCTGAGCTCAAGTAGTTTCCAGCATCTTTTATTATAAAAAGTTGCCTGCTGATGAAGATGCCGCTGCTGCTGCCATTAAGTTTATACTACCTATGAAGGTTGTGAGCGATGTCACAGCGCACAGTGTAGCGACTAAGGCATAAGTTGTAATTTTTTTAAATAAAAATCAGAGTAGTTAATTCGGCGAGTGTTCCTTGAAAACTCGGTTTCGCAAGAACGAATCCGAGCAATGTCGGCAGTTCATGGCTTAGAGAAAATGTTTGTCATTCCCTGCCGGAAAGAAAACAAGTTTGTGGTCTTGCTCCTTTGAAGCTATGTATATAAGTATAACGGGGCGAATGGTATTATTTCCACGTATATTCAAGGTTCCTAGTGATTGCGTGCAGACCCCCTATATTTTGAAGTCGGTAAAGCTGTCTGCCTTCTAGCAAATGTCACACTAACCATTTGGAAATAACCCTTTTTTCTTTCAACTAATATTTCCCAGCAAACATCGCTCAACTTTTTCTCAAACCTTTGAAAAACTGCATACTTCTCAACCTGATACCCAACACAATTCTCCAATTTTTCTCAAACTTTAGAGATAATTTGACAATTTAATAGTTCTAAAGTTGATACCCAATATAATTCTCCATAATGTGATTAATAAAAATGTTTGTCAAAAGAAAACTTGTTTATTTAATTTTTGGTACTTATTTTCAGTATCGCATTCATATTAGAAAACCCATTTGAGTAAAATTTTCTCAACTTGAGAAACAGCGCTTTTTTCAAATAAAAATGTCTTTTGGTTGAGAACGCTTTCATTCTCAAGCTTATTCGGTGTTGCGAAAAACGCTTTAGGTTTGATAAGTGCCTTAGTTCTCAACTTGAGATCTAACATAACTCAATCACAAATGTCTGTTGGATTTAGATCAGCCATGGCCACGTAGTGTCTCACTCTGCTCACTGCCGCTCTACAACAACAATATCTTGCTCTTTGTGACTCACAACAACAAACCAGATTCGCAAAAAATAATACAAAAAATCATTGCAATATTATTCTTGGAATACTGTTCATTTAATGATGGCTGGTGGCGCTTCGCTGTGAACGTATAACGGTACATTCGCATATAGCTACATATGTACGCACATACAAACGTTTAGTACGTTAATTGCCCTGCTTATTAGTTTCGGTCACTGTTTTTTTGGCTTAGTTTAATAATAATTCTTTCGAGTAATTTTTTGTGATTCCAGGAACGATGTTGTTTTAGAAAGTACGACGTTGTTGTTGTAGCGCTCAGTCGGCTAAAAGAGCTGGCTATCCCTGGTTTAGATAGTTTTCTTCATTTTTCACTTTCGACTTGGGTGTTGCCACTTCGGGTGGTTTACAGCGTTACTACCTATATATTTTTTGTTTTGTTTTAATATTGAGCAAGAGTTGTCAATACTGGTATAAAATTAAAGGTAGTTTTGGAAGTATACCAACACATTTATCGACCACTTATCTCGGAAACCTATTGACCGATATGGATAAAACTTGGAATATGTTTCATTTTAAGTTTTTCTATTTCAGTGTTGCCACTTGTGACGGTTGCGGTTTGGGTGGCAACCCTGCAACCTATTTGAAATATTTAGATATTTTATAGTATCGTCTTAATATGGGTCTTTAACGAAAGGCATTTTATTGCGTATTTTAACCAAAATGTTAAGTTACCACCTGGAGATGCCACCTACTCCCACATTTATTTTCCTTATTTGGCATATTTGCCTTTATCTCGAAAACAACTTGACTCATTTGGAAGAACTTGACGTTATATATTTCAAGCCTCTGTATATATGTAGGTGTTGGCTCTTAATCCCAAAAAAAATTTGAATTGAAAAAAAAAAAAATTAATTTTATTGTAAAAAATCTCTTTTTATTTTTGAACTCTCGATTCGTGCCCAACTAATAAAATATTACATATTTTGCCGAATTACTTTTTGACTTCGGTGTAAATCTGTTTGCACTACAGTGCGACCTAGCTAAATAATGATGTAGTAGCCACAGCAGCAGCAGCAACGTTGGCAGCAGAAGTAGTGCTGCAACTGCCGTCCTTCTACTGCTAACTCAAATCTTTTATTGTTTGTTGCCACATCCACTACTCTGGATTTTTTAAGTTTAATTTTCTCCTTTTTATTACGATCTTTTACACAAATTTGATGTTTTTTTTTTGTGCTGTTGTTGTGTGTTAGGCTCATTTATGCTTCTGCTGCTTTTTTGGGTTTTTTACACATTTTTTTTCGAACTTCCGCTCTCAGCATCTGAGCGCCTCAAACAGCTTTGCTTTCGTTGTGCTTGTAAAATCATAAGGTTGCACGATAGTATTACATTCTTTATTGTTATTATTATTATTATTATTTCTTTACGCTCATACTTACTTCCTTCCACATGCAATTGCTTGCTGTTACCACCCGTTGCAGGAGCCATATTTCTCTGTTCTAATTTTAGAAATTTTATTCTCGCTTTTATTATTGGCATTGTTGTATTTTATTTCTCCCACTGCAGTTTTTTAGAGTAAAAAAGAGTAGAAACTTTTCGTTGGTTTATTGGTCTGGCAAGGGTTGATTAGACTGTGACTATCGACGTGCCCGACTGGCTACTTGTCAATGCTTCACATAATGGCTGGGGTTATAAGTTCAGCATGCAGTTGTTTGTGTGTGGCTGAGTTTGCTATGGCTATGAAATAACCATCAATGCCACAATGCGAAACAATGCAAGGATATTGATATGGCTGAACTGTTTCATAGCCTTCGAAAGCTTAATTCCAAGAAATGAATCATTTACAAGGGTTATTACTTGAAACACACATACACATGCACATTTAGGCATAGAAATAGCCTGTGAGATTGTATGATGAGCCAAACGGTATTGGGGGATTAAGATCAGATGTAGTTCTATTTTTCGCTTTTGTTGCGAAACAATGCCGTGAGGTCCATTAACTAACCTGAAAATAAATTAATAAAGATTATTAAGACCTAAAAAAAGAAGTTGCTTCTCTTTCGAAACACCAAAGAAAACGTTGATTATAGCGATCTTTATGATTCGAAGGCCCACAATTGTGCTATGAAATGGTGATGCATGATCTGGAGTACGACTTTATCAGATGTTGTTGTAAATAAATCTTACCAGGCGAAAAATCTTAGGACAAATTTCTTCTAGCACTTACTGTGAGCATTCTTATTAGCAAAAAACGCATTCGCTGTTTTCCGGTGTTGCGTTTTAGCCAATAAGCTAACTGCTCTTAGGTAGGTATATGTAGTGGTATGAATACAATTAATCTAAAACATTTCCAAATTAATTTCTTGCTTGATTGCACTAATGAAAACTAAAACCTTTTAAGCGGATATGTTGATTTAACTTGAATGGTCTATCCTATACAAATAAACAAAAGCCAAATGCTTGAACGACTTTCTTTTGATTTCTTAAGGTTCATACTTTTAAGCTGACTCCTGCTCAATTAAGGTTTGGGGTTGCTACCAAGATGGTCCAATACTGAAAGGTTTTTTAATAGGATTTTTGATAGTAAGATACTCCTTGCGCGGATGAAGTTTCCACCCCAACCACGCACAATGGCTTCTTACAAACTCTTTCATTAAGCGAGGACCTTGAATAGATCTTTCCTAAAGAGACACTTATTTGTTAAAAAAGGAAGCTAATAATAATTCAGTCAAAGAATTAATTTGACTTTGGTTTGAGACTTAATTCAGAGATTTTTTAAGCAGAGTTTTGATTTAATCAAAGATTTTGTTTAATCAGAGTTTTGATTTAATCAGAGATTTTGTTTAATTATAGTTTTGATTTAATTAGAGATTTTTTATAGTCAGAGTTTTGATTTAATCAAAGATTTTGTTTAATCAGAGTTTTGATTTAATCAGAGATTTTGTTTAATTAGAGTTTTGATTTAATTAGAGATTTTTTTTAGTCAGAATTTTGATTTAATCAAAGATTTTGTTTAATCAGAGTTTTGATTTAATCAGAGATTTTGTTTAATTAGAGTTTTGATTTAATTAGAGATTTTTTTTAGTCAGAGTTTTGATTTAATCAAAGATTTTGTTTAATCAGAGTTTTGATTTAATCAGAGATTTTGTTTAATTAGAGTTTTGATTTAATTAGAGATTTTTTTTAGTCAGAGTTTTGATTTAATCAGAGATTTTGTTTAATCAGAGTTTTGAATTAACCAGAAATTTTGTTTAGTCAGAGTTTTGATTTAATCAGAGATTTTTTTTAATCAGAGATTTTGTTTAGTCAGAGTTTTGATTTAATCAGAGATTTTGATTTAATCAGAGATTTTGTTTAGTCAGAGTTTTGATTTAATCAGAGATTTTGATTTAATCAGAGATTTTGTTTAGTCAGAGTTTTGATTTAATCAGAGATTTTGTTTAGTCAGAGTTTTGATTTAATCAGAGATTTTGATTTAATCAGAGTTAGAGATTAGAGACTTCATTTAATTAGAGATTTCATTTGCTTAGAGACTTCATTTGATTAGAGACTTCATTTGATTAGATACATCATTTGATTAGAGACTTCATTTGATTAGAGACTTCATTTGATTAGATACATCATTTGATTAGAGACTTCATTTAATTAGAGATTTCATTTGCTTAGAGACTTCATTTGATTAGAGACTTCATTTGATTAGATACATCATTTGATTAGAGACTTCATTTAATGAGAGACTTCATTTGATTAGAGACATCATTTGATTAGAGACTTCATTTAATTAGAGACTTCATTTGATTAGAGACTTCATTTAATTAGAGACTTCATTTGATTAGAGACTTCATTTGATTAGAGACTTCATTTAATAAGAGACTTCATTTGATTAGAGACTTCATTTGATTAGAGACTTCATTTGATTAGAGACTTCATTTAATTAGAGACTTCATTTGATTAGAGACTTCATTTGATTAGAGACTTCATTTGATTAGAGACTTCATTTGATTAGAGACTTCATTTGATTAGAGACTTCATGTAATTAGAGACTTCATGTAATTAGAGACTTCATTTGATTAAAGACTTCATTTAATTAGAGACTTCAATTAATTAGAGACTTCATTTGAATAGAGACATCATATAATTAGAAACTTCATTTAATTAGAGACTTCATTTGAATATAGAACCCATTTAATTTGAGACTTCATTTAATTAGAGACTTCATTTGATTAGAGACTTCATTTGATTAGAGACTTCATTTAATTAGAGACTTCATTTAATTAGAGACTTCATTTAATTAGAGACTTCATTTGATTAGAGACTTCATTTAATAAGAGACTTCATTTGATTAGAGACTTCATTTGATTAGAGACTTCATTTGATTAGAGACTTCATTTGATTAGAGACTTCATTTAATAAGAGACTTCATTTGATTAGAGACTTCATTTAATTAGAGACTTCATTTGATTAAAGACTTCATTTAATTAGAGACTTCAATTAATTAGAGACTTCATTTGAATAGAGACATCATATAATTAGAAACTTCATTTAATTAGAGACTTCATTTGAATAGAGACTTCATTTAATTAGAGACTTCATTTAATTAGAGACTTCATTTGATTAGAGACTTCATTTGAATAGAGACTTCATTTAATTAGAGACTTCATTTAATTAGAGACTTCATTTGATTAGAGACTTCATTTGATTAGAGACTTCATTTGATTAGAGACTTCATTTAATAAGAGACTTCATTTGATTAGAGACTTCATTTGATTAGAGACTTCATTTGATTAGAGACTTCATTTAATTAGAGACTTCATTTGATTAGAGACTTCATTTGATTAGAGACTTCATTTGATTAGAGACTTCTATTGATTAGAGACTTCATGTAATTAGAGACTTCATTTAATTAGAGACTTCATTTGATTAAAGACTTCATTTAATTAGAGACTTCAATTAATTAGAGACTTCATTTGAATAGAGACATCATATAATTAGAAACTTCATTTAATTAGAGACTTCATTTGAATAGAGACTTCATTTAATTAGAGACTTCATTTAATTAGAGACTTCATTTGATTAGAGACTTCATTTGATTAGAGACTTCATTTGATTAGAGACTTCATTTGATTAGAGACTTCATTTAATTAGAGACTTCATTTGATTAGAGACTTCATTTAATTAGATACTTCATTTGATTAGAGACTTCATTTGATTAGAGACTTCATTTAATCAGACGTTTTTCAATCACAGACTTCAATCAATAAACAACTTCATTTTATCAGAGACATTATTTAATAAGATACTTTATTCAAATAAATTCATTTTACTTTAATTAGGCTCATAAAACCAAAAAAAAAAAAATTTTACCAAATAAAAAAATACAATAAAAATAAAATAAAAATACAAATTAAAAATAAAATATATTACATTTAAAAAAAATATGTTAAAATAAGGTAAAATAAAGTAAAATAAGTAAACTTAAAGAAAACAAATAAGATAACATTTGACTTAGAAATAACATACTCAGAAAATCGAAAGCTATACTTTGAATTTTAGATTTAACCCCCCACCCCACGCCAATCTTCCACTCTGCACATTGTTCCGCACCTTCAGCAGCCCGCAATCAGCTAAACGATCTTTTCTTAGATATCGAGTTCGACGAGTTATTGGTGATAAATTTACTTCGCCTCATCATTCTAAATCGGAATCATATTTCTTAACTTTATCGCATTCATTTAAAATTTGCTACAACAAAATCCACAAAAAAGCAGAGAAAATGTACACCAAAAAAGAATAAACAAATAAATAAATAAAATGGAAATGTTACAAATCGAGCGAATTATAACTCAAGTCAATGTAGTCTGTGCGCCATCTGGGATTTAGTTGCTTCAGCAATAAATTCTCTCTATGCCGCGACCAAAGATGTTGCAACTACAACAATTTCAATGTGGCACAATAGAATGGCAATTTGAACACCATTCAGTCCGACAGTCAGCAACAGTAAAACAATTACAACAACGCTTACGAATAAACATACAAAAAGGAGATGAAAAAATGTTTTCTAATAAATTTACTTTATGGGCCGCCGCAGCGCACAAGACGCGTCGAAGCCAAAGCTAAGCGTAGAGCCTTGCCATTGTGTGGTAGGGTTTCGTGCAAAAGATCGGGGCGCTATTTTCGTGAAATAAAGTTTTATATTTGAGCGCCATATAAATAGTTATATACAAATATATAAACAACTAATAGTTAAAATAGCAGATAAAGTTAAAAGCGGCAGGCAGCGCAAGGTGACGGCAGGCAACCACCATACCGAAATGAAGGAGTCTCAGCCGCAGCCGCTTCTGCTTCAGCGCTACGCTAAGCACTTGCCACCCAATTGTGCCATTAATATAACCGACAAAGAAGCACACAAATATCTATACACAAACATACCATAGCAAGGATAAAGACGCGCTGCGCCTCCTAACCTGTCTAATGTAATGTTTCCATTTTTTTGTTGCCGCTCTCAACACATTCAGACGCTAGGAAAGGTTAGGTGGCTGTTGCTCTGCTTTCCACTATCTTAACTAAAAACAAAAGTTCTGTAAGGCTACAAAAAAAAGGAGAAAAACAATAAAAAATTATAAACAGTAAAAAAAATTAACAAAGGTACACCAAACTGTTGTTGCCCTGGTGGCGTCGCGAAAAACGGCAGCTGCTGCTAACAAGTGGAAGGTGGGTGAGGTAGCAGCAGAAGCAGGTGAGGTGCAGGTGGGACGCTGCGGACGCGTTTAGATGTGGAATTTTATTATTTAGTTTTCATTGCTGGTAAAAAAGTATTTTTGTGTAAGTTAGAAAAATTTGCGAATGAAATGAAGCCCCAGACTCTTTGTGTCGCGACTGAGAATGGAGACAAAAGCGACAACAAGAGCCGGGCGACAGTTAGAGGATGAGCTCGAAAAGGGACGAAATGGAAAACTTTTGGGTCGCTTGTATTATGATTGTAGTGGCGGTCAAGAGCAAAACGCTTTAGAAAAAAATATTGAGAAATGCTGCCACAGACAGGTACCCTCCAACGCGTAATTACTCGTCGTATATACATACATAATACATATTGGCGCTAGGGGGGGTATTTTACTTTACTTTATTTCATTTTGGTTTACTTAATTTTTTTATTATATTTTTTTATACATATTTTATATTATTTCAATTTTTTATTTTTTTATATTTTATATCATTTTATTTATTAAAAATTTTGTTTATTATAATTAATTTTATTTTAATTTTTTTATTTTGTTTTTTATGACTTTACTGCATTTAATTTTATATAAGCTAATTTTTTTTCCTTTATTTTATTTTTTTTATTTTTTTTATTTTATTTTATTTTATTTTATCTTAATGGTATTAAATTTTATTTATTTAATATTTATTTATTTTTTTTTTATTTTAGATGTTTTTATTTTTTTATATTTATTTTATTTTTTATTTTTTTTTTATATTTTTTTTAACTTTTTTTTATTTCGGCCCTTAATTTGTATTTGTATTTTATTTTATTTTAGTTAATATTATTTCATTTATTTTTTTTTTGCTCTAGATTTATAGCTTGGCAGTGAAAGGTGGATTCCGATATCGTTGCATTATATTTTAGACCACCCTTATATATACATAAGGGCAGTTTATTTATTATACAATTTTGGCATACTACAGTTATGTCTGATAGGTTGTATTCATCATTTGGGCTAACAAAGTTCGTCGAAAAATGGTTTAGCCTAAGCACAAAAAACATTCAAATATAAAAACTTGTAATGCAAATATTACACACACACACGCACATACATTCACGACTTTGGGTATTCTAAACCCATTATTTAGTGAAAAGCAAAAAACCGAGCTCCTCGCTTTGTTCAGGAAAAAAGGTCGCGCATGAAGTTGTCGCGCGGTTCGAAAAAAGGGAACGCGTCGATTCAGCTGCAACCCAAAATTACGCCTAACCATACACAAGTTGCACGAATGTTAAGCGTTATTGGCAGCGCGGTAGTTGTTGGCAACACCATTGCCATTCACGGTTATCGTCGTCAAACCGTCAACGTTGCGTAGTCGCGACTCTAGTTGGCGCTGCTGCCGTCTACATTGCCATTACATTCAATTTAAAATTTTAGCAAATTTTTGGCTTTATTGCTGTTTTTGTATAGTATATATACAATTAAAAATGGAAATCAGTCGTCCTTGCTGAACGCACAGCGCGTGTGCCCTTTCATGGTCCCAAATTGTTGTAAGCTCGAAAACGCGCGCGGCAGCTCCGTCATAGACGTGGTTGTCGCTCTCGTGCATGGAGCTGCTCAATTTTTTTTTTTTTTTTGGGTAACGAGTGCTGCGCTAATGGTAAAATTTTCGTTATTTCCTTTTTTTGTGCTCCATCATTTAACTTGCATTTTGTTGTTGGTGTTTTCGTTTGTTTTGTTTCCTATGTAAACTACGCGTATGAGGTGGCAGTTGGGTGGGAGTGGGAGTTTAGCGGGCGATACATATTAAAATGCATATATTTATTTCATGCGCATACCCATCACTGAAAATCTCATAGATATTCGACAGACCCAGCAAAAAGTACTATAAGCATTTAAATAAAAAACCACAAAGAAAAAAATTTAAAAAATGTAAGAAAAGAAAAAAAAGAAAAAGAATAAAAAAAATTTAAAAAAAGAAGAAAATATAAGAGAGTAAAAAAAAAATAAAAGATACAAAAAAAATTAAAAAAATTAATAAAAAAATATAAAAAAAATATAAAAAAAATATAAAAATAAAATAAGATTAAAAAAAAATATACAAATATAATAGCTAAAGCGACCATTATTCTTCCTTATCGCTACCGCCATATCCATAACGCTAATCAGCTGTTCCAACCAAACTTATGTAATCGATTATACCTACTTGCCATAACATAACGCTAACGCGTTTACATTCATTTCCAAAGGGTGGTTGTAACAGCTGTTCATCGTTATGGGTATAGCGTTAGCGATAACGAAGTATAATTAAGCCTTAAATCAGAACAAGAAAATCAAATTAATAAAATAATAACACATTTTTTTTGCGGGTACGTACCTACCACCTCCTATGTAGTGCCTGTTTTTTGTATGTACTTTGGAATTTTGGATTTGAGAATGTGAAGTTTGTTCTTACTACTACTACTCATTTGCATACGCACACACACATACATACAAACAAAAACGAAAATTTTGGGTACGCAAATATTATGCGTGAAACTAGAAGGGTGTTTCCGGAATATCGCTACAGCCACAGTAACAACAACGACAACAACAACGCGCTGTGGTAAAACAAAGTGCGTAGTATTTGCCGATTGGGGGGCTGTAGCATCAGCGTAGGTAGTCGCGATGGAAATTATTTAGCGTATGTTTGTGTAGACAAAGTGGGTTTAGTCGCGGCGGGCTCAACAACAAAAGCAAGTTGCAGAAAGTGAGGAAGTTGCAGAAAGTGAGGAAAGAAAGGTGCATGTGACAGTGGAAGCGGAATTTAATATGACTAAAATGTGGGGGCTGCGGGCGCGCTTGTCTCAAGAAGTGTGTACCTAATGAGCACAGGATGTGGCGGTGCTCATATGCAGAATACTTATACAGAGATACATCCATAGATATGTATAAGTATGTAGTGCGTGAGCTTAAGTAACTTAACTGACATACATACATAGGTACACATAAAACTTAGAACGATATATTTACTAACATACATACATATGTATATGGGTACTTATTTACATATGGAAACATATAAACATAAGCTCATATATGTATGACTTCGATATATGTACAGTCAAACGCAATTAGACAGACTATGTTATTGCCTTTAGTGTAGATAACCTGAAAAAAATGCGATTAGCTAGAATGAATACGTGATGAGTCGCTAAGGAGGATGTGACTAATGCCGCCTTAAAAGATAATTGGTCCCTTTTATACCTAAACGAGTAGTTATGGACAGAACAACAACAACTACTACTAAAAGTCGTCTTCCTAGCGGATTAGTTGCGATCAATCATAACCCACGGAAGTTATTAATCATGGACAACTCTCGTTAGCGACTAATCGCATATTATTTTTCAGTGTATGAACGGGGCTGAATGCGCCCTTTGTCTCTATGTACCCCATATGTAACGTGATGGAAAGTGTGGTACGTCTAATATAGGAACTCATTTGAGAGTGAGTTAAAAATTAGGCAAAGGGTAGTTTTTTAATGATTTTAACGATGCTGTCATATGTGGAAAGTCGCTATGCCCAGGCTTCATGTGCACTAGTTTAGATATATGTAAAACTTACATATTTATGTGTATGGCAGCTTTCAGGTATGTACAACATAAAAATAAATTCTACTTACACAAATTCAATTAAGAATAGAAAGCGGTAAGTATCTTTCTTCACTATCTAACGCAAAAAAGTACAGTCGGGCAATAGCAGCTAAAGACACAGAGTTGCCCAAAATCTCATATGTAGCTAAACGAAACTTCGAATTCGGCGTTCAATGGTTTAGACATCTCAGTCTCTAAATAATTTGATTCAACGTCGGCAGTTATTCTTCTTTGGTACTCCACGACATGCATCCAAACTTCTGCACCAGGAGAAGGGATAATACTTCTCAACTGTCTGCTCAGTTATAAGTAGTATTTGTTTCCTGAAGTAATTCTATTTTTTAACACTACTCTGACTGACAGTATTCTTGGTGTTATCTCTGACCCTATCTTTGGCGGAAGGACCTTTCACGTGTAATCGTGTTTGAGGCTAGGTTTGTGTTTCTTGCAGGATTATGATGAAATAGGGACCAATACATCTACATCAATCGCATATCGCAATACTATCAATCTCCTTCTGTACTCCCTCTCTCTTGATACCAGTGTTGGCTCCAAACATATTTTGTGAAATAAAAAGTTTAAAGAACGTGATAAATTATCCACACTATTAACGTTGCTATAACTTCTCTAAATCTACTACGTTAGCCTAAATAGCTCTTGGCTAGATCCTTATGCATATAGCCCTTATTGCGCTACGAACCCAACTATGATTCACTGTTCCGAAGACGCCTTCCCCATTTGAACCCGAAATTTCGGTCGAGAAGAACTCCAGTATTTCGTATTTGTAAATGGTTAAGTAGTAGCGTAAAAAGGAGCAAAGTCGACATATTTTCCATCAAGTGCTTTAGAAATCAAACAAATTATATTTTGTGCTTGATGTTTGTTGACCTGGAGGTCTGAACCATTTATATACAAATAGGGCATTCGATACTGTTACTCTTCTAAAACGAGTATCACGGTTATGAAACATGTTTTCATAATATCTAATTGAGTTAAGTTATTCACACCAAGGTAGGAAAGAAAAAAGTCGAGATTATTTTCGATTATTGAAGTAATGATGATTTTAAAGAAAACAGCGGGTGGCGAATGTACCCCAGTGAAGAATGCGACCACCTCTACCCTACTATTTCTAGAATATTAAGCAACATGAAATTGTAATGAAGTCCTTACCCGTAATTAAAACAATAATATTGGATCCAAAAATGCTATCAAACCAAATTTTGAACTCAGACAGGACCAGCGATTGTCATAGGATAAACAATTATGCTTTTTTAATGGAGCCAGGGAAAAGGGATTTTTCATAGTACTAATCTCTAGAGGTATTCATGCCCCATGACTGAAATTCTGTACGAAGGTAAAAGGAGGAGGAGGTAAGGTTCATAGACAGTAATTGAAATGCAGCTTCATTTTATTCAAAATATTATTTCAATTTCGTTTCTGGTCCCATTTTACACATATCTGAATCAAATCTTTACCCAAAACCACTTTCGATTTTATCAACAGCTTCGCTCGTCACACCAAATCATCATTTCTAACAATTTTTCATTTTAATTTTCATTAGAAAGCACCTACCCAGGCCAACTTAACCGATTTTATTTTTTTCTAAAAATTCCGCACATGTTACTTTGAAAATTATGTAATGAGCGTATAAAATGTAGAAACGCTTCAAGAACAACTTACAAAAAAAAACGCACCGCAAAACGTTGTATGCAGAGTAACCTACAAAAAAAAGGAAGACGAAACTTTTTCGTAATTTTTCAATTTGACAACGGAAATTGCCTAGGGAGGTGGGATGTATGCATATATGTATGCTCGCATGATGTGCTATGAGGTGCACGTGTTCATATTTGTGATGGCCTGCTAGGAAATTAACTGTTTAAGCAGCTAATTAGAACTCGTATTTGAGATCAAATGAAAATGAATGAAGTTTCTAGCTTGCTTTTGTGGTTTCATATATTGATTTCACTTGAAATGATTCGAGCCATAAATTTAGTTCACTTCTATCCAAAAACTTCTCTGTGGGGCTCTTGGTTTTTACGTAAGAAAGTGTAAGAGGTACCCACTCATACATACATATGTGTGCCAAAAACATGGTTGGGGTGTTGCTACTAAGTCTCCTACTTAACTTTTAAGTTTGAGCAAGCTGAGGCACTTACCCCCTCCCCCTGCATATGCTGATGTGTGTTTGTGATACGCTTCGTTTCGTTCTTTCTAATAATTAATTTAAAACTTTTTCTTTTAGATTGAACAAAAATGTTGTTGTGTTGTTTTTTTGCGTTTGCCCTTTTGTTGGAGCATGTGTGCGCTTATGTATGTAAATTATTCTGTTGCTATTGCTACTAAGGCAGTTGCTGTTGTTGTTGTTTCGCAACTGCTATGCACTTGTTTTTGATGTATGAAAGTGCGCGCTAATTAACATTTTAAAAATTTCATGTGCGGTTCCTTAGGGAGCTTCAGGCTGGCAAAAAAGATGAAACAAAAAAAGCTTACACCAAAAATTTTGACTAAAAACAAGAAGTAGAAAACGAAATAATATACTAAGTAGTATACTACATGACAGAAGCAGAAATAAAATAAGCGCGTCAAGTTAAAAGCAGCGTTTTCGCCTTGATCTTATTTGCAGGCATTTTTTTGTAGGCGCCAAGTACCGCAAATGAAAAATGAATCTTTAAAACTAAGTATTATGTACGTAAATCTGATTACATATATCTTTGGTATGAGCAAATATGTACATATATACAAAACGCACGCCATCTCTATTTTGTAAAATACATAAAAATAAAGAAATAAAAAAATAAAGTGAAATAAAATTAAAAAAAAAAATAAATAAAATAAAATAAACAAAAAATAAAAAAAATAAAAAAAAAAAATAAAAAAAAAAATAAAAAAAAAAAATTAAAAAAATAAAATAAAATAAAATATAAGTACATAAATGAAAATAAAATAAAATGAAATAACTGGAAATTAAATTAAATGAAATAAATATTAGAAACTGATTAATGTGATTATCTTTATTGAATTACGAAGGAAGTAGTTTAGATTAGTTTAGGACTAGTGAATTATAATGATGTATATCTGGTCTATAAGAAGTTTTTCAACAAAAAATGCATTCCTTCCAACAACAAGCCCCGCACATCATTGAAAGATGGTGTGCTAACAAAGGCTTATCTATGAACCCAAATAAAACAGTATTGATGCCTTTCCCGAGGCGGAAAAAGCTGTCTATGTTACAGGCTTCCCTAGGAGCAACCGCATAAGTTTTTCAACGGAAGAAAAATACCTAGGAGTAACATTGGACAAAACCCTCACATGGAATGCTCATTTGGAGGCTAACATAACTAAAGCAACGAGGGAGGGCCTTTTTCGCCTGCACTAGACTTTATGCAAAACATTGGGGCTGTCTCCAAAAATTACGTACTGGTGATTTAATGCAGTTGTGAAGTCAATAGTCACCTACGCTTTTCTAGTATGGTGGCCTAAGACTGCTCAAAGAACAGCGACAACTAAATTAAGTAAGCTGCATCGGCTAGTCTGTGTCGGTATGACAGTTGCAATGAGAACATGCCCTACTGATGCTTTGAGTGACCTTGTGGAAATATCTTTTTCCCCTACGCTGATAGAGAAGGAGGCCAGATTTGCTGCCTTAAGACTTGAAAACATTTCCGATCTAAAAATCGGGAATATGACGGGACATACATATGAAGATAGTCAAGAATTTCATAAATAGCCCTATATTGCAAGTACACTCAGGATCACGCGAAACTTTGAAGTTTCAATCGTAGATCGAGTGCTCTGGGATACAGGGAACCCTTATGCTGAATCCGATTCGGAGATTTGGTATACGGATGGATCGAAGCTGGAAGATGAGAAAACCGGTTTTGGTATCTATGGACCAAATTTCAAAAAAAAAAGGTACCAGTGGGTAACTACCCAACCGTCTTTCAAGCGGAAATCTATGCAATAGAGATATGTGGCAGAGAATGCCTCCGAATAGGACTATCCTCTACGCGAATCTACATTATAAAAAAGTCATCCCGCCCTACGCGTCTCGCAGTCTTACACTACAACTTCGAAGCTAGTCGATGAGTGCATCACGGTCCTTAATGATCTGGGAAAGGTTACACAATAGAATGTGTAAATGTTCGCGGTGTAATAACACCTTATAATAATAATAATAATATGGTTCAGCTTACAGACCTATTAGTTATTAACAGTCTATTAAAGGATATTATGTAGATCAAATGAAAATTTATCAAGTTAATCAGATCACTTAGAAATTAATTCCGGATCATATTACTACCAACATACGTCCATGTACCACACAAGCTGCTTCGTTATAGAAACTGCTTTAAAATCTACCTATTGCCTATCTAGGCGAAAATTTCCAAAAAAAAAGGGTGAAAAGGCGAATAAAATAAAGTAATCCTTTTAAGTGTAACCCAACAAAAAGAGGAAACCAATTGTCCGAGCTCATCCCTACATTAGCATATTTGTCAAGAATCCTGTTTACGAATCAAGTAATTCAATATGTGTAGTGGACAAAACAAATTCGACTGACAAAACATTTGAATATTTTCAAGTGATAATCGCAAAGGTACACACCAAAAACCAATTATAAAAGAGCACAATATTTACATAATTTTAAGCACACAAAATCTCCCCTAACTCGAATTTATTTCGTATTAATTTCAAGTTTCTAAACACCATTTTTTGCTACAAAACTATCCATAAACGGGCTGTTGTCGTTCATATGTAAATCTAATAAGCATATTTATGTTAGCTGTTCATTTCGGTGTGAATTTCTATAATTTCACCATTGTTTTGCGCGTGTTATCCCATTTTGCTTGGGGGGTTAAAGTTCAAGCACTAATTAACCCCATACACACACACACACACACACATATGGTTATAATGTCTCACTCTAGCAAACAGGAAGGGTTAATTTATATTCATTTTGTCCGCTTTTGGTATGACCTGCCGCCACAAATAAGATATAACATAACTTTATTTATATTTTGCTTGAGAAAACCCACCAAAAATGCACAAACCCTCGCATGAACTTTAAACTTTATACCCAAAGAAATCAAAATGTTCTAATATCATTGCCTCAAAGCTATTGTAGACGTAATGATTATGCGTGCGCTAAAACCGGTTATCTTGTAATTGGTGGCTGTCCCATTGACGAATCAAAGTTTTACAAGCGGACATGTGTGTGAGAGGGTAGTTTGCCCTTTAACCCTTTCTCATATGTGGTAATGTATAAATAACGTAAAGGATATGTGTTTACTTGTTCTTTACTTTTCATATGTGGTGCGTGTGTTTGATTGCGTGTTTTGTAAATCAGCGTTTACACACTTAACCGGTTCTACTCACATGTCACTTTTACAACAACGCGCCACAGACCGTCTTCAACTGTCTAAATATTCATCGAATTCCTGTTAGACATATTTGTCCTTTTTTTGGGTAGAAATCAGTCATCTGCTTATGCCTGTATGTACTTTTCATATATTCAAATAGCCATGGGCGTGGGCGGGGCGCAGGGGGGTCAACTGGTATAGCTACCACAGTCTAGACTCGTAAAGTGTTTGGATATCAGTTGAGGCATTATTCCTAACACGGTTCAGTTATGATCAATTCAGTCTCTTTGTTTCTGTCAGATTTTCTCAAAATAAGCTTTCCCTGAAGTGAACCTCTTTATAAATAATAATAAAATAAAATGTAAATAAATAAAAAAGTATTAAAGAAAAAATATTGAATAAAAAAAAAAAAATAAAATAAAATGAAAAAAAAAAAATAATAAAAAATACAATACAATAAAATAAAATAAAATAAAGCAAAATAAAATAAAAATAAATAAATTAAAACAAATAAATGGAAATAATATAAAACACAATAGAATAAGACAATTTTTTTTTGCGCAATTTTTTATTATAAGTATGAAAAAGAATTAAAAGCGGAATGATAAACCCGTGACTAGTTTTTTAACAACCAGCCTCGTTAATGGAATGTTTTATCCGGTCTTCTTTTTCTACAGGGCACTTGTCTACATGTGTTGAGATCGCGCAATCTCAACGATAACTCGATGGTTCAATTCCAACCACACTGGATTGAACAGTCCGTTGACGAGCTTGGTTGCTTAGAAACTAGTCCTGAAATACTATTCCATTTCAGAAAATTCAGCATTTTATTATTTCTTATCCCAATAATTAATTCTGATCCCAATAATGAATTGTTCGATATAAGATACAAATTGTTCATTATTGTATATATATAAACTCCCCCACTCTTGCTTGAAGCCTTACCACGCCCATGCCTTCAACTCTTTATTATTATTCAACGCTTTCGTCAACTCACGACCTGATGACACCAGCCTAATATCATACAAACAAACACTTAAAACAAGTTAACATTTCCTAAAAAGCACGCCCACCAAAATACCGCCATAGATATGTTATAAAAAGAAGAAAAAAACAACAACAACAACAACCATCTTTAATAGTAAGTAAGTCCTATAATTTGTGTCATTGTTCAAAAGACTTTACGGATTTTCCTATTATCTTTGTTAAGTTGTTTGCGGTAGAATGGCTTCTTTCCCTTCATCAACTTTAACAGCTTTGCCTTTTTGCATTACGTTTGGGGTAGAAAATCTCGAAAATTTCCATATTATCGAAACATAACTATCAAATAAATCTACGCACAATCACATAGGCACACAAACATTCAAACGCGTCTCACAATCCCTTATGAGGACAAATGCCAGACGATTGTGTCACGTATGTTGCGTAACAATTTGTATGTGGCAGTTGTCATGGCTTACGGGGGGGGGGGGGGTGGCAAATGTCATGCAGCAACAAGTTGCCCTTTTTTGGTGTAGTTGTTCCATCTAGACAAGTAGACGTTTGTAAGGACATATGAGACCTTAAGGCGCGTCTGTCGAAAAAGGGCAACCCAAATATAGTCCGTGTGTGGTGTGATGTTGGCGCAGACTTTGCGTGCTGATATGGGTCTTAAGTGTCTTAAGTATTATAATGTATTCATTGTGGCCGGCATTTGAACTTAAGTTTCCTCCGCTATGTAACTATGAAGTCTGTGTGCTGAGGGTGTTAAGGCGGAAGTTGTCAGCTGGCAATAAAACCTATGAACAACCGATATACCGTCCCATTTGGCTCGCTGTTGGTTTTCTTGCCTTTTTTCTTTTCATTTTGCCTTATTTTACAGATAGTCATAGGGGGATGATGCGGGCTGCCGAACACTGGCTTACACATATGCTTACTTAGGGCATCCTGACACTTACATATGCGCCAGTTGGAGTATTTCTTTTGAGTATACGCATGCCTTCACCTTAAATTGAGGAAATTATTCGTATTTTGGGTGGGCGCTTGGGAGGCTTTTTTCAGCGTAAATGGCGTTGATTTTTTGGTTTAAGTAACAAGATGACCTTGGCCTTATTCTTTCAAGGCTGTGTGCACAGCTTACAGACATCAAAAGGGGGCTGGTGTATGTGATGAAATGTGGAGTATATTTGTTGGCTGCCGGTAATTGTATGCGGCGTCTCGCCTTTTCCAAGGACGTTGTCCTGCCAGTGAAGTAGCCACTAACAACAAGTAGTAATGTAAAGGAAGCTGGAAATTGCAGGACATGTGAATGTATGTTGTTGCCATGGGCTTACATACCATCTTTATATAAACCGTATGAATTTAGAATTGTGTTTTGTACAAATTTCACTTCCACATTGAGTACTATGCAATATGAATTCGTATGAGTGCAAGTATTCTCAGACACTTTATAATATATAAAAAAATAAAATAAAATAAAATAAAGTAAATTAAAATAAAATAAAATAAAATAAAATAAATCAAATTCAATTAAATTAAATTGAATCAAATTAAATTAAATTATATTAAATTAAATTAAATTAATGAAATAAAATTAAAAAAATAAATCAAAATAAAATAAAATAAAATAAAATAAAATAAATTAAAAAAAAAAATAAAATAAAATAAAATAAAATAAAAGAAAAGAAAAGAAAATAAAATAAAATAAAATAAAATAAAATAAAATAAAATAAAATAAAATAAAATAAAATAAAATAAAATAAAATAAAATAAAATAAAATAAAATAAAATAAAATAAAATAAAATAAAATAAAATAAAATAAAATAAAATAAAATAAAATAAAATAAAATAAAATAAAATAAAATAAAATAAAATAAAATAAAATAAAATAAAATAAAATAAAATAAAATAAAATAAAATAAAATAAAATAAAATAAAATAAAATAAAATAAAATAAAATAAAATAAAATAAAATAAAATAAAATAAAATAAAATAAAATAAAATAAAATAAAATAAAATAAAATAAAATAAAATAAAATAAAATAAAATAAAATAAAATAAAATAAAATAAAATAAAATAAAATAAAATAAAATAAAATAAAATAAAATAAAATAAAATAAAATAAAATAAAATAAAATAAAATAAAATAAAATAAAATAAAATAAAATAAAATAAAATAAAATAAAATAAAATAAAATAAAATAAAATAAAATAAAATAAAATAAAATAAAATAAAATAAAATAAAATAAAATAAAATAAAATAAAATAAAATAAAATAAAATAAAATAAAATAAAATAAAATAAAATAAAATAAAATAAAATAAAATAAAATAAAATAAAATAAAATAAAATAAAATAAAATAAAATAAAATAAAATAAAATAAAATAAAATAAAATAAAATAAAATAAAATAAAATAAAATAAAATAAAATAAAATAAAATAAAATAAAATAAAATAAAATAAAATAAAATAAAATAAAATAAAATAAAATAAAATAAAATAAAATAAAATAAAATAAAATAAAATAAAATAAAATAAAATAAAATAAAATAAAATAAAATAAAATAAAATAAAATAAAATAAAATAAAAATAAAATAAAATAAAATAAAATAAAATAAAATAAAATAAAATAAAATAAAATAAAATAAAATAAAATAAAATAAAATAAAATAAAATAAAATAAAATAAAATAAAATAAAATAAAATAAAATAAAATAAAATAAAATAAAATAAAATAAAATAAAATAAAATAAAATAAAAATAAAATAAAATAAAATAAAATAAAATAAAATAAAATAAAATAAAATAAAATAAAATAAAATAAAATAAAATAAAATAAAATAAAATAAAATAAAATAAAATAAAATAAAATAAAATAAAATAAAATAAAATAAAATAAAATAAAATAAAATAAAATAAAATAAAATAAAATAAAATAAAATAAAATAAAATAAAATAAAATAAAATAAAATAAAATAAAATAAAATAAAATAAAAGAAAATAAAAAAAATAAAATAAAATAAAATAAAATAAAATAAAATAAAATAAAATAAAATAAAATAAAATAAAATAAAATCAAATAAAATAAAATAAAATAAAATAAAATAAATAAAACAAAATAAAATAAAATAAAATTAAAAAAAAAAAAATTAATTAAAATAGTACTTGTCTCCGAAAAAATTCTCGACAAGCATTATCTTCGGTATTAAAGCTGGTTCCTGAATAGGCGAAATCCCGCGAAGTTTAAAATTTATAACTCTCAACAGTGGCAGGGCTTCCCATATAGATTTGCTCGACTGTGGAAGCTGTCTTCCTTTTAGTAGAATAGAATAAAACAGAATAGAATAAAACAGCTGATGCTCGAGCTAGTCTGTACTACTCCTTTTACTTTACACAATAATTTATCCCACACAAAGTCTTTAAATAATACATTAAGTAATATATCCAAATGCAGAAAATGTCTCAAGCGGTTAACAACAAATTGGAATTTCACTTTCATTGCGTAAATCGCAGATTTCCTACTTTCATGCCGCAGTTCACCTTATCAACCAAACAACTAACAGAATACATCTTCTAAGTAATCGTTTTACAACACATCTTAAATGTTAGTAGGTGAGGACTCGTCGTTGGCTTTTCCTTCTACAAGAGGATGGTAGTTCAAGAGTTGGTCAATGGCTAATGCAAGTCTCGTTTCGTTAGCGCTTGGAGTGAGTGTTTAATGAGTGCTCACCATCCCAGTAAATCATCGTCAGTCTGAGTGGTGTAAAAAGCCACGTTGTGTGAAAATGTTTTTATGCTCTCACGCTGCCAGCTGATCACCATGACAAGGACACGGACAACACTTTCTCATTTCCGGCACACTTTTCTCGCCTGTGAGGCTTCCTTTTTTGGCTTTTGTAAAAGTGTAATGGACAATTTCAAGAAGAAGGAGCTGAAAGTAAAAGTTGCTATGTCGACGTCGATAAGCGCTGTGTTGTTGATGTTGTATTATGGCTGAATAAAAAAAAAAGTTGAATTGAAGTGCCATTGAAAAATCTTGGCATGCCGGCTTACTTTCAGAAATTATTTGCTTGTGTGGCGAGTGCGTGTTGTAGCAGTTGGCTGATGTGGGCCGCTGTTGGGTGGCTTGTGCAGGCCAGATGTGCGTACAACGAGATCCTGTATGCCAGTCGAGAACGTGCAATTCACTTCTTATTCGCATTTTACTTGTTCTGTCGTCACCTGTTGCACTGGCGTATTGCAAGCGCCGGTAAAACGAATCACTGGATTACTTAGACGAAAGAAAACAAAAAATCAGAAAGAGAAGAACGAAACCTGGCGGAGACTGGGAGAGGGGGGACAAAGCATAGCATGGATTTTGTACAATGACGTCATCTGTAGCAATGTTTATGTTTACTATAACGGTAATTTTGATGTCTGCCAACGATGACATTAACGATAATGTTGCTGTGTTTCACTCCCACCACATTGTCATGCCATTTCTACAGTGACAATAATCGGTCCTGCCACCGCCTCAGCCATGGCTGGCTGTCGTTTGAGATTCATTGACTTTTAGCGACACTGTCCGGTGGCGAGGTGGTAGGTGCCAGTGGTTGCTTTTGTGCCAGTGGTTTGTCTTCAAATGGAATTTACCATAAATTTGGTCGATTTCCGCAACAACAAAAAGTTAATAAATTTAATATTAAGGTTGAAAAAGACTGTCGCATGCTTTGCCATTTAATTAATCAAATATTCAAGGATAAGAGATTATTTATCTGCAAGGTTAAACTTTTGTTTGTGGTTTAGGTTATACTAAAAAGCTGCTCAACCAGAAAAATAAAATTGAAAAAAAAATTATTTGAAGTTCTTTTAGAATCTTTAAGCTTTCAGCTCGAAAAAATTTTTTATTTTATTTTATTATATTTTTTTATTTTTTTTTATTTTATTTTTTTTTTATTTTTTTGTTTTATTTTATTTTATTTTATTTTGTTTTATTTTATTTTACTTTATTTTATTTTATTTTATTTTATTTTATTTTATTTTATTTTATTTTATTTTATTTTATTTTATTTTATTTTATTTTATTTTATTTTATTTTATTTTATTTTATTTTATTTTATTTTATTTTATTTTATTTTATTTTATTTTATTTTATTTTATTTTATTTTATTTTATTTTATTTTATTTTATTTTATTTTATTTTATTTTATTTTATTTTTTTTTTATTTTATTTTATTTTATTTTATTTTATTTTATTTTATTTTATTTTATTTTATTTTATTTTATTTTATTTTATTTTATTTTATTTTATTTTATTTTATTTTATTTTATTTTATTTTATTTTATTTTATTTTATTTTATTTTATTTTATTTTATTTTATTTTATTTTATTTTATTTTATTTTATTTTATTTTATTTTATTTTATTTTATTTTATTTTATTTTATTTTATTTTATTTTATTTTATTTTATTTTATTTTATTTTATTTTATTTTATTTTATTTTATTTTATTTTATTTTATTTTATTTTATTTTATTTTATATTATTTTATTTTATTTTATTTTATTTTATTTTATTTTATTTTATTTTATTTTATTTTATTTTATTTTATTTTATTTTATTTTATTTTATTTTATTTTATTTTATTTTATTTTATTTTATTTTATTTTATTTTATTTTATTTTATTTTATTTTATTTTATTTTATTTTATTTTATTTTATTTTATTTTATTTTATTTTATTTTATTTTATTTTATTTTATTTTATTTTATTTTATTTTATTTTATTTTATTTTATTTTATTTTATTTTATTTTATTTTATTTTATTTTATTTTATTTTATTTTATTTTATTTTATTTTATTTTATTTTATTTTATTTTATTTTATTTTATTTTATTTTATTTTATTTTATTTTATTTTATTTTATTTTATTTTATTTTATTTTATTTTATTTTATTTTATTTTATTTTGTTTATTTTTTTTTTGACCAGCTAAAAGTCGTCATAATAGCCAACAACGGGTAAATTTCTTCTTTACTTTTTTGCAAAATAAAAACTAGAATAATGTTAAAATTTTAATTAAATTAATTGAAATATCTTTCAGTATTTAAATATGCTTTTAAGAATTTTTTCCATGTATGTATTGCATCAACCACAAGAAAAAACCCATCAAAATGAAGCATTTGTAATGCAATGCAAGTCGTTTACCGCCACTCTGAAAGTCAATTGCACTCGAGTAATTTGCACTTTATTTTGATATCAAATCTAACTGCAAACAATTACACACACACACACACTGACATTCACTAACCCACACAAGCTTTCATAATTCCATTTAACTGTTCAAGTGATGCAAATTTAAATGGATGCTGGCTGCCTAAAATGGCAAAATTGTAGATAATTTGTGACTTTGCAACAGAAGCCCACAATGCGCCATTTGAAAATAGCTGCACTTGTGCATAAATGTGTGCGAAATTGTGCAAATTCTATAGAAAAAATGTTGCCATAACAATTGGAGCAACAAAAAATCGCTTGCAACGGATTAACGCTCGACCAAAGAGTTTGCAGCTGTTACGTTGCATTCCTAAACTGATTTCCAACTGTTCATATGTGTCACACAAACGGGCACACTTACGTGCACAGTGTTGCATGCATAGGTGGGCAAGTGTTGTGGCAAGTTTGTGTTGGTTTGTTGTGGGTGGTTGCAACTAAAAAAAACTTGCAGTCATGCAGTCAACATTGGCGCCAACTATGCATTTGTTGTTGTTGCTGTTGCTGTTGTAGCTTTTTAATACAAAACTCTCTAGTTCATTCTTTTGCCTTTGTATGGCACTATTATTTATTTGTTGGCAAGCACTTGAAAGCATGTTGCAGCATCGCATCACATCGCGCCAGAATCTAAATAAAATTTTATTTGGCCATTGCCTACACGCCACCTGCAACATCAGCATAAGCTGGTCGCATGGGTTTCGCTGTGTGTGTCATGAGTAGATATGTGGTGTTTATATGCCTACTTAACCTAAAGCATATCCTTTGGGATTTACAAAAAGAAATAACCTATTTGCTCATTTTTTTTTTTTTGAAATATTTTTATATTTTTTATATCAAATTTTTTTTTAAATGTTATGAGCAGTGTGGCCAGATTGGAATTTTTGAAGCTTTATTAAGGCTTAGTTTTTCGCAGGCCTTAATACTTCTACTTGCTGCTTAGTTTCTTAATATGTAATTAAATAACATAAAAATAAAAAATAAAAAATTAATAAACAAAACAATAGGTAAATAGTAAAAAAAAATTAAAAGAAAATAAATAAATAAAAAAAATAAATAAATAAAATAAAATAAAATAAATTAAAATAAAATAAAATAAAATAAAATAAAATAAAATAAAATAAAATAAAATAAAATAAAATAAAATAAAATAAAATAAAATAAAATAAAATAAAATAAAATAAAATAAAATAAAATAAAATAAAATAAAATAAAATAAAATAAAATAAAATAAAATAAAATAAAATAAAATAAAATAAAATAAAATAAAATAAAATAAAATAAAATAAAATAAAATAAAATAAAATAAAATAAAATAAAATAAAATAAAATAAAATAAAATAAATTAAAAAATTGTGCGGAAATGATTCATTTCATTTTGTATTTTCTAACCATTTAATTTTTTTTCATTTATTCTCACTTTCTTTCATTATTTGGTCACCCTGAACATAACAAAGCATCATTTTATTCATTTTAATTTCTTCTACATCAACTTAATAAAAAGCCATGTTTAAAATGTAATATAAGGCAAAAAAAAAAAAAAATCGGCGCAAAACAAATTTTGCACATCACCGAAAATTATTAGAGACAGTCTCTTTATTTCTTTTACATTATGCAACTATATGCTGGTCATGATGGCAAATTGCACACAGAGTACACTGAGCGAAAACCATGTAGAAAATTGTGTCAGCTATAGCCATGGTAATATTACTAGAACACTGAAAAAAAAATATACAAGAAACGGCCGTCAAATTAACAGTAAACCCTGTCATTTTTCGTCCAACAGTGGGTAATATCAATTTTGAAAGTAACCCCCTATCATTCTTCGAATATACTATCATATTGACATGAATCACTGTAAATTTGAAAGTGGATACTATCATATTGACATGAATCACTGTAAATTTGAAAGTGGACTCATATCATTAATTGATATTTTTCAAAAATTACATGTTTTTACTGCCAATTTTACAGTAAATACTGTAATATTTACAGTATTGTCATAATCGATTTGAAAGTGGTTTTGATATGTTACTTTCAATGTGCACTTTCAAACTTTTTATTTCAGTGAATAATGCAAAGAGTGATTAGTTCCAATGGAAACCAAATATTTGTAAGATATTAATGAAATTATTCGCAGATTTTTTTATAGAAAAATTGTGTAGGTAATTACTTGGTAAAAAAATTAAATTGTAATAATGTTTTTAATTCTCATTTTTCTGGATTAATAATCACGTATTAACATATTTATGAGCATAATCGCATTAAATAGCAATTACAAGACAAAAACAGAAACAAAAGTGTAAGTAGTGCAAAAAATATCTCCCAGCTTCTTTCTCTCAGTGTATTTGTTCAACCGCTTTATCCACTTGTCCACTAAGACTTCGCGTTGGGGTTAGTTGTTTGTGTTAGCGCATTTTATTTATTTTAAATTTTATTATTATTACCACATTATTATTATTTTTTCATTCAGGCAATTCATAACGCTGAAAGCTGACATGATCATTTGGTAGGCTAGAAACAATTCAACACACAAACACAAACGAAAATACTACCCGATTTGCCACCGAGACAGCTGACTATGTACTTTCCATTGTGTTTCATTAAAAAAAAAGATAAGAAAAAAATATTTATAATACAAACAAAAGAAGAAGAACGTATGAGCTTGTATGGGTTTAATTTGAAATGCTTGTATTTTCAAACGAATCACATTTTCATAGAAATGCAAAAATCAGCTAGGAAAAAAGCTTAAATTATAAAATATAATATTATAGTACAACAAAATTCTTTATGAGCCTCATAATAACATGTTATGTGGATATGATTTGCTGGCCTCTTTGTGTCGGAACACTTGAGCTCTCAAACTCGCAGCATGTTTTTAGGAGTACTTTTTTAATGTTTTTTTCTGTTGTATGGTTTTTAGAGTTAACGGCGTCAGCTGTACGCCTACGTAATACATGAACAGGATTTTTTTAATTTTATATACTTACTACATACACACATATATGCTACATTCTATAGTAGTATCTGTATAATATTTTAATTTGCTGTTGAGTTTTTTTCATAGTTTTTTCTTCCGCTTAGACTTGTTGGAGTTTGTAGTGTTTGTTGTTGGCGTGCGATAAAATAGAATTGGAAAATTGTTCGCAAATATAATATGAAGTTAAATGGGTAGCGATGGCATTGTTTATGAACATTTGCCATATTCCTCACCATTTTAATTTCATATCAGAAAAAAAGCAGAAAACGAGAAGGCTTCAAAGCTGCTATTGATTTTTACTATTTCCAGTTATGTGGTGAAGCAAAGCGAATGGAAATCAGAAAATTCGGCCTATAGCCGAAATGAATATTTGTTAGTACATACACAGAGAAAAATGAGCAGGTCAGATCAACCAAAATATTGATTGATTCAACCAAAATCACGGTCAATTCCTATCCATTATTCAATGCTGTTGAAATGAAATGAAATGATTTAACTGCTTTGAAACTGTTACCCCTAACTTAAATGTTGTTTTACAAAAAAAATTGTAGTTTAAAGTGTTGCTCTATATATAAACTAAAATAAGTGTAATTTTAACACCAAAAGTAGTCAAAGTTTAAAAAAGTGACAATTATTTTTCAGAGGTGTTGTATTGACTTTACCTAGAATCGAACTCAGGTGTCCTGAACGTTCAACCCGGGTGTCTATCATGATGCCATCGTGTACTTACGATTGCCGGATTGCCTTTTTCTATGACTGTATCTTCGATGCTGACTTAACTACAGGAGTTTGTTGTTTTTAAAATGACAGTTCCTTCGCTGTTGAATTAACTAGGAGCAGCTGTTGTTGTTTTAACACAAAATTTAGTTCTATTAACAAAATTTCTATTAGCTTTACCATTTTTTGTTAATTAAAAATTGACATATCTATGACTGTCAATCAACAATTGAATTCAGGTACTTCAACAAAAAATTCCGTTCAAATGACCAAAATTTGGTCAATTTAACAGAATTTGGACATAACAGTGCAGGATATTATTGATCTTACCAGTGCCATTTTTTCTGTGTATAAGTTCCCGATTATTGGATATTAGTGCAGCAAATACCCCTCACACGCACACCCACTAATAATTTAACATGCTTATTCACTATCAAAATATTCACAACTATCATAATATAACCAATACTGCAAAACAAATAAATTAGTAATGAAGCCTAGGTTGAGACGATTTTATAGCTACTTCATTATACCTTTCATGAAGATGAAATGGTATTATAACTTTGGTCCGATGTTTGTATGTATGAGAAGAAGAAGAGATGGACCCATCAATAAGTATACCGAAATGATCAGGATGACGAGATGAGTTGATTTAACCATGTCCGTCTGTCTCTTTGAACGCAAACTAGTCCCTCGGTTTTTAAGATATTTGGCTGAAATTTTGTATGCGGCCACCATTTTCCAATATAGAAATCATTTTTGGAATCAGCAAGATCGGACCGATATTACATATAGCTCCCATACAATCGATTGTTCCGATAAACGGATTTTGGGCTATAACTCCTGTAATTATATAGGTAGGAACGTGAAATTTCGTAACTATTGCTATTTTAGAATTTGGAATGTCGATGTTAAAAATCAATGCGATTGGATCAATATAGCACATCGCCCCCATATAATCGATAGTTCCGATAATTTCGGTATGAGCTAAAGTTAAATTGACACAGGCTGTACTGTGGATCAAACAGTGAAAATCGTGACGCTTATTCATGAAAGGTATGTAGCCTTCGGCACAGCCGAAGACAGCTTTCCTTACTTGTTTTATTTTATTTAAATTTTTTTATTTACTTATTTTTTTAATTTTACCGTTTTTAAATTACATATATATATATATTTTTTTTTTTGTATTTAATTCAATATACCATAATTTTTTTTAACTCTATTTTTTTCATTTAATTTTATTTTTTCCCCTTTTTTCTTTTTATTTTATATTTTTTTGTTCTTTAATTAATTTTATTTTTTCATTTTCCTTTATTTTTTTATTTTTTGTTTTATTTAATTAAATAAATTTTTTTTATTTTACTTTTATTTTACTTTTATATTTTTATTTTACTTTTATATTTTTTTTATTTATTTTATTTAATTTTTTATTTTACTTTATCTACATAGTTAATTTTTTTTATTAAACTTTTTTTTTTATTTATTTAATTTAATTTTTTATTTTACTTAAATTTTTTTTTTTTATTTCTATTTTTTGTTATTATTTTATTTTATTTTATTTTTTTAAGTTACAACTAGGTATAAAAAAGTGAGGAAGAAAGCGTAGGGGTCACAAAAGAACACATTTTTATTTGCAATCGAAGCCGAAAAAGTATTCCCTCGCTTCGCTTTGATCGCTGTTCGACGTGCCACTCACAAATTGACTAAAAATCTAAAATGCATCTAGGCTTGGCTGCGCTGCTGTCTGATTTATTGCGATTCATTTATCGCTTCGTGAAAAAATCATACAAAAATACAATTATTAACTTTTTTAATAAACACTAAATGACGTTCGATGAGCAAGCTCTGAGCTCAAATTGGGGTCGCCGACGGGAGGGTTGAACGCGGCTGGCCGAACTTCATATAGCATTATTGTTTGTTCGATTCTTTGCTCTTACACGCTGAAGTGGCAATAATTCATTATATTGATAATGTGTCTATCCGTGCATCCATTCATCTATCTCAATTGCATTTATTGTATTTGTTATGAGCGAAATATGAAATTTATTATTTACAATCTTATATTTTTTAATTTTTCTATGTGTTTGCTTTTAAGTTTTTTATTTTATTTCGGGATAGGCATATTTTTCCGTTTGCAATTCGCGAAAAGGTCGTTGACTCGGCGATTGTTTTGTAATTACTTTTGTGTAAAATTTATTAAATTGTATTATAAGTGCAGTGCTTTGTTTCCGTATGAGATTTTAATGATTTTCAACTTTATTTCAGCTTTCTTACTTGAGCTTTAAGTTTTGTCGTCTGGTAGATTTTTTGGATCTTATGGCATTTTATTAGTCGGGTTATTACACCTCGGATTTGTCAAAGTCGATGCCTATCTTTCTTTATGGAAACCGGGTGAGGCTGGGACACTAAGTAAATATGAGTTTCTTCAGAAAGTTGTTCTTAAATTTTTACGTAGTCAATATTCTGTACTTTTTTCTCGTCACTTCCAAAAAAAAAACAAAAATAGCAGTAAACCTATAGCAATAAACCTACTAGGCTCAATTTTACATACTTAGTTAGCTTTAAAGTTGTGTTGAAAGTAAATTTAAAAAAAAACTAACCTAAAATACTTTTTTTTTTAATGGAAATTTTAAATGTTACTCATATAATTTTATTCATGTTTATTGTGTTAAATATATACAGATTTCCTGATGAAGACGCGAAAGCGTTGAAACGCGCAGAAAAGAAGAAAAACTTTTTTGTTTTCTTTAATTTATCGGCCGAAGCAGCTCCAACCCAGCAAACATAACCTAAAATACTTTATTACTAACCTTATTAATTTAATGAAGTTATTCTTACTTATACATACATGTGAATATCCACTAATATCTCGAGATCTCATTAAAAAATTTTCTGCTTGGGTCTTTTCACTTGGGGCGATTCGCAGCGTTGCCACCTATATGCATTTTTTTAACATTAAGCGTAATATGGCAATATTGGTATCGAATAAAATGATTTTTCGACCGATAATCAACGAAGTTTTGATCAAAGTTTGGCATATGGATATAATGCTTCATTTTAAGGCTTTCTATCTAGGTGCTGCTACTTGGAGCGGTGTACACTGTGCAGTGATGCCACCTATCTATTTTTTATTTTAAATACTAAGCAGGACGTAGTATCAATTGAAAGGTTCATCTAGCCACATACCAACGAAGATATTTTCAACAGGGTTGCTACTTCTTTATATGTATGAGGAGATTCTTTTAAAAATTCAACATAAGTCTTGAGAGTAAATTTAGGCTGAAAGTCTTATTTGAGTCTGAGCAGCTAGAAGAACACTCAAAAGCAGCGCGCGTTGGAAAGTTATTTACATATTGTTAGAAGATGAAGAAAAATGAAACGCACAATGTGCCTACCTAGAGGCTTACTTATTCCATGAATAGTACGAATTTTTAAGCTCAAAGCAAACAAACATATCAATTTTCTGCCAAGTTCCGAGTCACCTTAGAAAACAGCGGAATATTTATATTTACTTGCATATACATATATACACATACATACACATACACATAACACATACATCAAACTACCTCTATACATAAGTACATACCCACCTATCGAAAAATGTAATCCATCAAAACAAGTGCCAAAAAATTTTCGATGAATAAAATTTAAATTCAATATTTAAGTGCTGCCCTATATAATATTTGCGACGCATGAACCCCAAACTACAACGAATCAATACATTTACTTACCCTCCAACCAAATGCTTATCCAAGAAGTTTTCTTTTCTAATACTCACTTAGCTCGAATGCACTGCAAAACGGCTATAAAAATATTTTCACATTCTCAAACTCCCACGCCGCCCGCGCAACCACAATGTAAGCGCAACTGCGAAAGAAAAACTCTCTCTGGAGCGGTTCAATTCAGATTTATTGCCACCGTTAACATTTCAGCAAGCAGCAGTTCCTGCCTGAGATTTCTTACAGTTACCACACTGAGTAAAACAACGCAGCAAGCAGTTCTACAACGAGGCAGTTAGTAAAGTATCTTAGCTAAGTTTCGCTTTTGCCTCCTTATAAACACCTTCGCTTCCACACTCCACACGCCAATTGACGCAAAACTAATGAAACTTGGCTACATTTTTTGTACATTTTTATTTCTATTTTTTAGCTTCTCTGTATTTGTTTTGGTACTTTCTTCTTTTGCATTTTCCTACTTAACATTTACCACACTACAATGCGCTATTTTCCACCCGTCCTTACATCGATTATTTTTCCAATTTTTTTTGGTTCTTTATGGTTTTGTAAAATTTTGTGTAAACTAAAAAAAATTGGGTAGCTTAAGAAAGCAGAGAGAAGTGGCTGAGGAGGAGCAGCTGCGGTGGCAGCAAAGTTGGATTAATTTTTTTGCACACTTTACCATGAAAAAACGCCGAGAGCAATGTTTAAGAAGAGTATCTTGGAATTCTGCAGCCTGCGCGCCAAACTTGTAACTATGAAAAATTTATAAATTCCATAGTCGTTTTATGCCCACAAGCGCGAAAATTCGCGTTCGATGAAAACGTTTGCTACGAGAGCAGGAGTGAGTGAGTGCTAAGTTTAGGTGCGGGTAACGGGGTGAGTTGGGTAGATGCAATGAATTTTTAGTTTTTTTAGGGTCTCCCAAGCGCATTGCCTTCCTAAAACAACCTCAGCTGTGTAGCTGCCAAGTCGACACTCATCTTTCGCTTGCAATAATTTCTACAACTAAGCAAGTTTGGTATATCGCTGCCAATGCCTTTGAGAGTGTGAATTAATGAGAATGCGTTAGTTAAGATGCAATTTCCCAGCATCAAAATGTACATGCAAAATTTAAAGTCATCGTTCATAGATGCCAATTTGAAACTGTGACCAAAAAATTTAACGGTCGATAAGTTTCTGATCATACCATTCCTGATGTCTTGTGTGATTCAGAGAAGCTATTCATATCGACAGCCGACTGTCCAAAACAGATTTCCAAAACATATCGAGAGAGCGAAACCGAAAATCAACTGGCTTAGGCGGTTAGGGTTCGATGTGAACAAAATTTGTCCGTTTTAAATTAACTTATTTCTTTAGAATATCAAATTTAGATAATATTGCCCACATTTTGTAGCAGGTATTAAAAAAAAAATCCGGTAGGTGGCAACGTTTTAAACTACCCTGAGGCCAGCAGGTTTCCGTGGTCGAAATACCAAGGAACTAAAAAATGCTGGTAAGTGGCAACCCGCCTGAAACTATATTCTTCGTTATACGGCCGGAAATACCGTTATTCTGATATGCATTTTGGCATAAATGATTCAATGTTAAAAAAATGAAATAGGTGGCAATCCTGAAAAACGCCCCAAGTGGCAACACCTAAGCAGAAATGTAAGATTGAAGTATATATACTGTCTAAGTTGATCCAAATCGCTTCAGCAGTTCATAGATACATATATGTCAATTCACCATTCATTTATTGGCGCTTAACCGCCTAAGCGATTTTGGCTGTCGCCTATCAAAGCACGCCAGGCATTCCTTTTTAGCGATAACTGACGCCGATTTTAAACCCCAATTGAGTTCAAGTCATCCTCCACTTGTTGTTTCCATCTCAGTCGAGGCCTTCCCCTTCCTCTGCTGCCGAATTCAGGTGACCATAGGAAAACCTTCTGTGCTGGAGCTTCTTTGTCTATTCGCATAATATGACCCAGCCAGCGGATAGAGTGATTCTGTTTCCCGCTTCACTTTTCTTTGTTCTGAAAAGGCGTCTCTCTTCCTTCTTTGCCTCACGACAGCGTTGCCATACACTTCGGGTTGAACCCGTTCGCAACGTCTCCTTGTAGGCAGCGTCCTTTTTTCGAGGCAGTTTTGCATTCCTCATCGTACCACTTGTTCTTGCGGGCTCGCTTGAACCCTATAGTGGCCACAGTACGGCTGAAACTGTTATAGATTCATTTCCAAGAGCTGTGACCATTTAGAACTAGTCATTTAAATATGCAATATGAGAAACACTAAGCAAACTATGTGTTTCTAAGAGTTTATTAATGCATTCTTGCATTTCCATTGCAGTCGACTTTTTGTTCTTGTTGCCGTAATTCGTTCGTTGAATTTTTGTAAGAAACGATAAAGTTTTTGTATCGACTATGAAGGGCATATAGTTTAGCGCCAATACAAGGCCTTAAGATGGTTATGGTAAGGATCAGCGGCAAGCTCCGAAAAGATTTGAAACAAACGCACACACATACATAGATACGTACTAAGATGTTTTGAAATGCAAAAAATATTTCTCCTCCCCACACGTTTAAGAGAGGCTTCTCAAAGAATGCATGCCGAAAAATTGCTTGGTATTGATTTAGTGGTGGCGGCGGCAATAGCTTTTTGGGACAAAGTTTTTATTGATGATGATACGAAATGGTTGACAATGACGTTTCTTTGCTTTTAATACCCAATACAATCACACATTCATCTACATATGCATGTGAATCTTTGTGTAAAAGTCTGAGTAATGTATGTTTTTAGCTTAATGCGCCTTCTTATTATGGCTGGTGGTGAGGAGTAATTTCTCTTATGCTAATGAGCTACGCCGACATTTAGATATTTTATTTGACTTTGACTATGTGGAAGTTCTTTTGAGCTATTTTATGGCTACACTTGCTATTGGAGTAACTCGAACTATTTATTGTGTGCGGGATTTATGGGACAGGATTGAGAAAGTGTTGGAGACGTTGTACAAATGTTGCCTTTACATGTACACACAATAAATACATACATTTGTTTGTATAATACCAAAAGTGTAGTTAATTCAGCATCGAAGATACTGTCATAGAACAAAACTGTAATTAGTCTCCGGCAAGCATACGTACACGATGGCATCATGGTAGACACATGGGTTGAGCATTCAATGCACCTGAGTCTTTTTTTGTAATATAGGACTTCTCCGAACACTGTTCGCCAGTTGAATTTTATCAAGCGAAGAATTTTCAATAGTTAGGTACAGTTTTTTTCGAATCCAAATAGATTAATACATTAAATGGAGCTTCGCTAGCCCAAAAATAAGTTTTTCCTTTGAATGATACCGTCATATTTTGCACAAATTAGTCATACAAAAATATTATTAAAATCGGTTCAGGAACTTAACTATTCAGAAAATAATTAGCGTTATTATTATTATATTTTTTGAATTGAATTCTTTGCAGCTTCGAACTCTATGAAGTGCTTTTAAATTAATTTGGTTTTTTTCATTTAGTTAGAAATCCAAGTATAAAAGCTGTAAATATACTCATTCATATAGTTCTTTTGGCATCCATCCTTCTTCTTTATATACTTTCGTTCTAAGCAAGATTATTAATGTTTTACTAGCTTTGAAATTGCGGACAAAAACTTGACTTTCATTAGAGTTTTCTCCCTTTTTTAAAGGAGAATAATAATCTTTTTAAGAATACCACCCCACTGAAACGCCCAACAGACCCACTAATACACATTTGCCTACACCACCACAAGCTGACTTCTTCACTCACTCACTCACTCACACATAAACCCCGCAACAAACTCATGTTTATTTTTTGTTTAGTTTTTCTTTATTTTTTTTTTTTCTTTTCTCTAATATCAATCGATATTTTTTATTTATCCAATTCATCAAAAAGTAAGTAATTATAAACTTTTCATTTTTTTCAGCTTCGTCTTCTTCAGTTGCCTTCTTTTCTTACTTGGCAGTTTTCTCGTTTTTTTGGGTGGAAATACAAACAAGCACGTACATATCTATGTATGTGTGTGAGCTTTATTTTTTTTTCTGCACGAGCGTTTGTGTATTCTATGAAACAACCCTGAAAAATTATCGTTATAAGCGCAAAAACTAACCAGAATTCTATTCAAAAATATATAAGCAGCGCGCCATCACACCACACCGCACCTCTCCGTAACGCGCCACATCGCAGCGTGCTACTTCAATTCAACGTTGCTGCCGCTGCCGAATTCGACGCTGCTGTTAGTGTAATAGTAGCAAGTGTTGTTTTTGTTCTTGTAGCCCCGCTCAAAAAAGTTTCCGATTACACCAACACCTCAACTCCCCCAGCCAATACGCCGCACAACCACCCATACTCCTACCCAGCAGCACATTAACTACGCGTACGAGCGCACAAAAAAGAAATATGAACATGAAAAAAATGTGGCATTATGAATTTGAATATGAAGCATCGCAATGATACCACGCGCGCGTTTCTGAACTCATAGAAGTTGACGCGACGCGTCGTGGTCGTAGTGCCAATCGCAAGGAAATGGGTGTAGTGCTAGCGCTCTGCCGCATTTTTTAGTTGTGTTGTGGCGCGTCGTTCTTATTTTCTCATTTATTACATGCTTTTTTTTATTGAAGTTTTTCCCTTTTTTCGCAGAGCATTTGGTGGATTAGAAAGACGCTTTTGCGTCTGTTAGAAAACATCCCATCGCAGCAGCAACAGCTCAGCATTTTTATGCGCTCATACAAGCTTCTATGTTTGTAGTAGAAATATACAAGTAATCATTTCAATTTTAGTTAGAAAAGGCATAAGGGACTACCTAGTGAATGAAAGCACACTGTGGGCCAAATCGATATTTTGGGAAACGAATATAGTGCAGACCTAGAGTGAAAACGAGAGAGAGCCGCTAACTACTATAAACCAGCTCCTTTCTGTAAGATTTATCAAAATTGGTTTATAGAGCTTCGAAACGTAATAAAATAAAATAAAATAAAATAAAATAAAATAAAATAAAATAAAATAAAATAAAATAAAATAAAATAAAATAAAATAAAATAAAATAAAATAAAATAAAATAAAATAAAATAAAATAAAATAAAATAAAATAAAATAAAATAAAATAAAATAAAATAAAATAAAATAAAATAAAATAAAATAAAATAAAATAAAATAAAATAAAATAAAATAAAATAAAATAAAATAAAATAAAATAAAATAAAATAAAATAAAATAAAATAAAATAAAATAAAATAAAATAAAATAAAATAAAATAAAATAAAATAAAATAAAATAAAATAAAATAAAATAAAATAAAATAAAATAAAATAAAATAAAATAAAATAAAATAAAATAAAATAAAATAAAATAAAATAAAATAAAATAAAATAAAATAAAATAAAATAAAATAAAATAAAATAAAATAAAATAAAATAAAATAAAATAAAATAAAATAAAATAAAATAAAATAAAATAAAATAAAATAAAATAAAATAAAATAAAATAAAATAAAATAAAATAAAATAAAATAAAATAAAATAAAATAAAATAAAATAAAATAAAATAAAATAAAATAAAATAAAATAAAATAAAATAAAATAAAATAAAATAAAATAAAATAAAATAAAATAAAATAAAATAAAATAAAATAAAATAAAATAAAATAAAATAAAATAAAATAAAATAAAATAAAATAAAATAAAATAAAATAAAATAAAATAAAATAAAATAAAATAAAATAAAATAAAATAAAATAAAATAAAATAAAATAAAATAAAATAAAATAAAATAAAATAAAATAAAATAAAATAAAATAAAATAAAATAAAATAAAATAAAATAAAATAAAATAAAATAAAATAAAATAAAATAAAATAAAATAAAATAAAATAAAATAAAATAAAATAAAATAAAATAAAATAAAATTAAATTAAATTAAATTAAATTAAATTAAATTAAATTAAATTAAATTAAATTAAATAAAATAAAATAAAAAATAAACTGAAATAAAATAAAATAAAATATGATACAAAAAAAAAACAAAAAAAAAAAAATATTAAATCAATCAAAATTTTAATTTTATCACGATTTGGCCCGCTTGTGTTTTGGACGATATCGTAAAACAAGGAAATTATTACAGTCTGTACTAGCTTCTGATCGGCTTTATCGCGATTCGAGTGGCTCCTTAATAATAACGAAAACCAAATCGTACACGATTCGACCTATAGCACCTTCCGCCAGTGTTTGTAAGCTTTTGATTACAACAGCAGCTCCACTGGCCCACTATACCAGCCCACACCAACAGGGATTTTTGCCAAAAATTTTCCATTTTTCATTTTTTTTTTTCTTTTAGCCTAGTCATTGTTGTTGTCATGTTGAAATAAAAATCGTTCTCTTTTAGGTATTAAATCAAAATCAAGAAAAGGGCCAACAACAACAAAAAAGCATAAAAGGGAGAGAGTATCTACATAATAAATACAGCATAAAGAACATAAAATAGTGAGAAAATGAAAGAATATTTGTGAATTAGAGGTTTGCAGGCTGGAGGATGGAATGAGGGAGGCATTTTTTTACAGTCGATTGCTTTGGTGATTTTGTAGTAGAGTTTTAGAAAAAATGGAATAAATATTTAAAGAGGATTGAGCGCGATTTGGGGGGGGGGCTGAAGACTACTTTGACTTATGGATTAATATTTTTCTTTAGAGCCATATTTTATTTATAATATTTTCTTACACTTTTTTCATTCAAATGAGCTTTGACAAACTTAGCGCTAGAATTAAAAGAATAAACGAAATGAAACGCTTTGTATATAGTATTTTTAAAGCCAAATAGTTTTTTAAATGAATACAAAATCGGAAATTCAATATGCTGCTTGAAGCCCCATAAAAGGGGGAGGCGCACACCATCCGTCAAGGGCTTGCGTTTTCTTATTTTTCCCCTCATACGTGATTACTCAATATTAGTAAATGATAAGTTGAAGCAAAGCGCTTCCGCTCCATAGTTATTTTATGAATTACAAGAATCGCGGCGCTTGTTACTTGGCGTGACTAATGTGGCACTACTATGGGCTGCGTATGGTGTTGCGCGCCACCTCATTTCTTCCTTTATTTATTCTTAGTATTTATTTTTGTTTAGCATCTTACAATCGCTTGTTTCTTGCCTACTTGCGCTTTAGTTAATTTAATAAATGAATTTGTCTTCAACGGATACCGCAACGACAACATCCTTTTTAATTTATTTTATTCAATTTCCCGATCTGAGTTAGCTTACATCACAAGCAACTATATATGTATACTCAGTTGAGTTGAGTAAGCGGTTAACTGATTTGGAAGATATGTGTTCGTTGCAACTAGAAATAGAACCAGTCGGAAAGAGCCCATCCATCTACAAATTACAAACCGTAAGTTTTCAAGGTTATTTTAGAGTTCTGATCCTAAGGAAAATTATAGAAACATTTATTATTTCAACCCGATTGCTGTTGTAGTTTTAGTAGAATTCCCCCTGGCCTAACCGACGCGTCCCTTGTTGTCCCAGGAAACAACGGTAACTGGTTTCAGTTGGGGTTTTTATAAAAAAGTTTAAAGGATAGATAAATCCAAGTTTGAGTGGAAGATCACCCTAATGCTAAATATTTTTCAATAACGCTCTATTTCTGAACTGTTTCGAAAACGCCCCAGAATTTTTTAAATTTTTTAATCGAATGTTGGAATACTGTCCATCGTCGTAATGGCCTAAGTATTCTAACTAGTTCCGAGGTATACAATGTGAACGAACCCTCGTGAAAAGCTTACGACTATTATCGTTTTGAGGTAGAGCTTGAGACGGTGCTCCCCATTCATACTCGCGTAGTTGTGAAAATGCAATGCGGAAGTACTGGAGCCCAACTGCAGATATTTTAGACGCCACAACAGAAGATTTGTATTTTCATGTTTTCACGCATACGTATTTACACTCATATCCACATATAATAAAAACAATATATAAATAGATTTCACATGTGCTCGCTTTGGGATTACGGCTCATATCTGCCGTTGATGAATTCGAGTTTTGAAATCCATTTTTATCGGTCGACTGAAATAATGTTCTTTGGAGCTTTTATCGTATTTGCAGTTACATAAATATTATTTGCTTGACACTCTTTTTTTATTTTTTTATCAACTTCATATTCCCTTTGATTGTTTGGAATGCAGTCTTCTAAAGAAAAATATGTGTAAGTCACCTAACCGCGAGGAACGGTAATAGTATACCCGAAAGAAGTTTGTTCATATGATTAATATATGTATAATAAATTTTTAAGTTATCTCATAGCTGCATTCTGTTACTACACCCTGCAATCAATCCAACTAGTTGAAAACTACTTTACAACTAGTTTGTGCACCAGATCCAACTAGTCAGTCTTTTGCCTTTTTTCATATACATAACGAACTGGTATTTTTTACGTGTTGATGTTTTACGAGATGTCAATTGTCAGATTTTGACCAGAACATACCAATCATCTACTCGTCATGATATATTAGAATCATTGGTTGCGAAATACCAGTTTCATTCTAGTTCAACCTGGACTAGCATGATTTCAATAAAATAAACTAGTCCCCATACTAGTCCAAAAATTATGTAACATGGACTAGTTGAAATATACTAGTCCACATACTATTTTAAAAAGCAGTGAACTAGAATAAACAAGAAATTAATAGTGACATTTTTTGTCATTTGCCTTCATTTTCAAGTATATTTTTTAGAAACCAGCGACTATTTCTATTTACCCAAACACGAAAAAGCATATGTGAATTATAAGAGAAAAGAGAAGCAAACGAAACATTTCATAGTATTTTTGGATTTTTCTGACTGGTATGATTTCAACCATAAATTCTTTAATATTTTCGTTTATGACCTGCCGAGAACAATCTTACGAAAAGTTACCCTTTTTTGAGACTAGAGATGTCAGACAGTTTATCGAATATCAAGTTGTCTCAAATATAAAATAGACCACGAAATATCTCTACTAGTGACTAGAGACAACTTACAGAACTCAAATATTACAGTTCATTGCTGGTTTTATCGAAGTCAATTCCTATATATTTTATCAACTCACAAAAATATATTTTTCTTGTACGCGTTATTATTATTATTTTTAAAATTGTTTAGGTTAGTGACAGTGGTGTCTCAACTTGTAAATTCTAGATAGTAATTCTAAAATTAAAAATTTACTTTTAAACCAAAAAATAGGCACTTTATATAGTAACCTGAGTGGAAGAACACCCTTGCTCAGCAAACGATTAAAAAACGCAAAAAACGAAATTTGGTAGAAGAACGCGATAAACCATTTTAAAAACAACAAGGAAGGAAGTCTAAGTTCGGGTAAACCGAACATTAAATACCCAGCGGGTATCGTAATTATCGTTCTACCGTAATTAGTTTATAAGTCGACTTCTCAAAAATGCCTCCCTTAAAAGTGGGCGGGGCCACGCCTACTTTTAAAAATTTATCAAAAAATCATAACAGAATGACTAGAAGGCTCATCCTACCAAACTATATCATTTTAGCCATTTCCGTTTTCGAAGTTTATATGTATATCGAAAAAGGGCGTGGTTGGAGGGTTTTATCAGGTATACTTCCAACGACACTAGTATGCTTTGTGCCAAATTTCATCGTTCTACCGTAATCAGTTTAAAAGTTATGACCCGTGAAATTTTCAAATATCCCTCCCTGAAAAGTGGGCGGTGCCATTGTATGTACTGGCTGTACTACTTTATATTAGGCAATCTATGCCAAGAAAGCGACCTAAAAAGTCTTGAGTTGTGACGGTTTGTGATATAGGGTGCGATATAATGACCAGGGGGATTCACCTATAAAATTATATAATTTTAGCCATTTCCCTTACCGAATTATGTCAATTTAGGTGATTTTAGAAATTTTCGATATCGAAAGTGGGCATGGTCGGAAGGCGATTTTATCCAAATTCATCAGGTATAATCCAAACGGTACTAGTATACTTTGTGCCAATTTCCATCGTTCTATCGTAATCAGTTTTAAATATACGACCAGTCAAATTTTCAAAAATGCCTCCCTTAAAAGTGGGCAGTGCCACGCCCACTATAAAAAAATGTATGGAAAAATGATAAGAGAATGACCAGTTATATCATTTTATCCATTTCAGCTACCGAGATGTTAATTTATGTGATTTTCGAAATTTTCGATATCGAAAAAGGGGGCGTGGTTATCATCCGATTTCGCCCATTTTCAATAGCAACATACCTTGGCCAAAAAGTAACCTTTAAACAAAATTTCATGCAAATATCTCAATTTTTACTCAAGTTATCGTGTAGACGGCAGACGGACAGACGGACGGACATTCCTTAATGAACTCCTCTTTTCGACCTAAGAACCTGCATATATGGAATTCTATATCTATCTCGTTTGTTTTGTTCCGTTACGTGGACAAAATTATAATACCCTTGTACTAGTACTAGTACGCTGGGTATAATTGAATGGTGTCTTTCCCTTTCAGAAACTGGCTGATAGCTATTTTACATTAAAATAATGACGTTGCTAAAAATTCGCATTCCCAAACAATGATGCATAGATCATCTCACAGTTCAACCCTAAAAAATATCTTGGAGTATACAAAAGTACATTAGACTGACTCACGTTCCAAATCAAAATAAAGTGTTGATGACAGCCTTATGACTTTTAGTTTAATTTTTCTAGTTCCCATTGTGGAAACCATTGTTTAATAATATAAGGTTAAGCAGTCCGAGACGTTTTTGACACTTCTCGGCTTCATGCTTCCTTGTCTGAGTGACAGTGCTACTTCTTTTCAAAATCGTATGAAAATGGTAGTAAAAACCAATATTCTTGATACGAACAAAATTACAGCAACACTGAAAGCTTTAGAAGTTTGTTTTATTTTTATTTTGATAAATTAATTGTCTATTTGGTAAGATTTTTATGAAAATTTATTATTTTAACTAATAATAGCAATTTTTTCTTTTCCGCTGCCTTTTGTCAGCATACAAATCGTTTGAAGCTGAATTTTAATCAAGGAAAAAGCTTGTAAGCATTCTTACAAGAAGCTCCATTTCACCAAAATGCAGGTTTTGACCTTGCCCTCCTCGCTAGCTCGAATGAGCTTGAAGCCAATAGTGCCCAATCCGCAGATCCTCGAGCTGTTGACGCAGGGTTCTTGGATGAGGACCACATCCATGCCGCATTTAGAAAGCCGATTTAGATTTGTGCAGATTTATCTGAAGCACCACCAACATGAGAGCGCTCAGACTTCCCTGACGTACCCATATCGTCGAGGTCTGCCCCATCCCGGAGGTTGTCTCTCAACGACGAGTTGGCGTAACGGGAGCCCTGCTGACTGAAACATCAGAGATAAAGCGCTAAGGATTGGTTGCTCCCCGTCCAGCAAGCTGTCTTCCATCTCCGAGTTGTTCACGTCACTTTGCGAAAGTGCTGTGGCAGAGAACATGCTTTTCGCGTCGGACTCCTCCCTTTCCTCTTGAAGTTCTTCGATATCCGAGACCCACGTTGCAGCGGAGATGGCAGCGCGCTCTGCATAGACACGGTTTAAGTGGATAACCATCTGACCTACACTCTAATGCACTAGTCCATTGTAACTTTTAAAGGGCTCGAGTGCCTCCTTATTCATGGTGAAGACCACTTGTCTATCAGGCCCTACCCCATCCCCGACCAGAGTGAAGGTGATGGCCCAATGCACGCTTGCCTTGCTGGCTTTGCTCCGAGAAATGTCAAAATTCTTTTGAACTCTACTGAAATGTATGAAAGTTGGCCCAGTGGAAGCCTTGCTTTGCTTGCTTGAAGCGATTCAAAGCGTCGAATAGCCCAAATCTATATTTGACAGCGCTTTACGCGCTTCGCTGTTTGTCTTGTTGTTGTCTTGTTTGTCTCATCCTGTATTTCTGACAGCTTTTGAAGCTTCTATTTGGCCATACAAGTTTTCAAAGCAAAGCAAGGTAAGCCTAGGCAAGCAAATCAAGCCTGCATTGAAACATCACCTTGACACTTCAGGAGAGAAGGATTCATTATCCGCAGCATCGTGAGAATTCTCTCAGGCTCTGCAGGGATGGCAGGAATCCATGCCCTTGTCCTTGGCCAAGCCGGAATGCTATTCCGGTCGACCAGCTCGATTTTTGCACATTTGTAGACTTCACCAAGTCTTGCAGCTGCTGCCTTGTATAGTGCAACAGTTCATGCGCGGTCACACGCGACTATTTTAATATGTCCCTGGTGCCAACCCTCATCCGTGACCGCGGCTGTACGCGCGTTCCGGACGTGTCGCCACTGGTCTTTGGGGATTGCCAAACGGTCGTTCCCTCTGTCAAGAATGCCTATAAGGATCCTGCCCTTAGTTATTTTGGCAAAGCTTGGTTTGTCCACTCCGGGGCGATGTTTTAACTCCACGTCCGATCTCTTGCGTTTGAAAGGGTTTCCGTTTACCACCTTTGGCACATAAGTGGTTTGAAATCCGGTATCAGAGATTGCACTAATTCCACCGACTTCTGGAACTCAGCGACAGCGTTTCCTGAGAGACTCCCTCATATTTCTTCAGGGTCCTTGCGGCCAATCGTTTTTCCAAGTACGCAGAGCGGAGGGAAGATATCTCCGGGGAGTCCGGACCCGTAGTTGCCATCGCGGTCGCTGAAAGCTCAGGTGCAGCTTTTTTCTCCTTTGGATCTCCGAGGCAAGCTCCTGAGATCGCTGCCACAGACGTTAAGAGATTGGTTTTCATACCTGCGATTGATGAAAGTTATTAAAAAAGGATCCAATTTTGACGTTTTTTAAGCTTATTTCGTACATGTTTACTGATACCCACAAAAAGGGCATGCTTTTTACAGTTAAGTTTAAAATTAATTTAATTTTGCTAATAATTTTTAAAAACAAATGTTGAAAAGACAGATTTCCGGAAAAAAAATCCTGAAATTTTGCGAACGGCGTTTATTCCTTTTCTACTACAATTTTCCTAAAGGGGGATTTTTTACCCTTTTTTGCATCCTTCGTAAATGCAACTCTATTAAGGAAGCTTTGCCTTGGCAAATGTCAAAATCTGCTTAACCTTATATAATTTAACAATGGTGGAAACTTTTTAAATAAAATGAGTGTTAAGTTGTCAAAGGGCAAATTACTAAAAAAATTTTTAATTGTATCCAAAGCTTAAATTTTATGTTTTTCTTTTGCTTTTCGTCTGCGGAACTTACAAACACGAACCTTAAATACTGTTTTTTATTTTTCGATTCCCGCGCCATCTAGCGAGTTTCTATTTTGTAGCACAGTTTTTGGATCTTAACTACAGATCTTGCAAATATAGTTACTGCAGCGCCATCTAGCGGAAAATATACAGACGACTTATTCAAACAATCCACTGTCAAAATTAGGCAAAAATCCTGTTAGCAGCACGGTTGCCGTTTTGGCCGAAATGTACCATTTTTGGTACGAACTTTTTCTCCGGGTACGTTGGTACGGAACTTCCAAATTTGGTACGTTTTTGCCATTTTAACTTCAACGCAACTCCAATGACACTGCTACAAATATAAAAAACTACATTTGAATGACTACAAAAAAGTTATTTAGTCATGCGTTTCTGTGTTAAATTATGACAGCAGATAAACTGCTTAAAATTGTTTTAATATATTGTAATATTATTTGGCTAGAAAATTATTTTGGTACGAATTTTGGTACGCAAAATTTTGAGCAAACGGCAACCATGGTTAGCAGCTGTTGAGCCAATTCGTCACACAAAAGCACCCTAACTTTAAATATGTATATGTGGATAAGAAGTTAAAATTTCAGATTGAACCCACAATAAAAAAGTTTTCTTGAAAAGGAAACACCCTAATTTAGATATGCACTAGCACATCACCCCAACGCTCCACATAGTTAACGCCGTCATACGCTCTAAAACGATTCAAGCATTATCGCTTGTAGTGGATCAGAAGAAGGTGAAAACCAGAGATAGAGTGAAAGGCCAAAAGCGGAGTTGATCAACGTAGCCGGTGTCCCGGGTTAAGGAGGGGAGATCTCTCTCAAAGAATAATATTTACATTACATTATTCCTCCTATTGTTGTTGTTTTGTCAATTCGCTGTTTTGGTGCACAATTCTCCCCAGCTGAGGTCAATGACTGCCAAAAAACTTTTGATTCTGTTTATGCACGACGTATGACCGAAACTCTAACTCCGCCGTCGCCGCCTGCATCTACGGGCGAATCCACCATCGTCTCGTTGCCCATAAAACTGGAATAGTCACATGTATACTTACATACATTGTATATAATGCATAGGTATTTGTTGTTGCGATCAATGTTCTTAGTCAGCTCGCTGCGTTGTTTGAGTATTACCAAAATTTGTTTTAGAACAAACTCGTACGTGGTTTGGCTATTGCCCTTTTTCAGTTTAAGCGTTCATTAAAATTTTATTTGCATTACTAATGAGTAGCAGCAGTAGAGGCGGGTGGGGTGTATACTTAGGAGTTGAGTCTAATTTTCGCTTGAATCAAATTTGCAAGCCCTGCTCGTATTTGGCGGCTTTGGTTGAGTTATTTTGCGTTTTTAATATGCAACAACACAATTTCTTTTGAATTTTTGGTTAGGTAAAATTTTTTTGTTGGCTTGCATTGAATCCCCGAATTTCTAGCCAAACCGGATGTAAGGTTCAGTGCATTTGTGACTCGTCTGTAACATTATTTTACTGCTCTTTTTTTTGTTAAACATTTTTGTTTTTTAATTTAAATTGAAAAATGAAACGAAAAGCTGTGTAAACAATCATTGTCATTGACTTCACCATCCCATTTACTAAATAAAAATTCAAGCGACTTTGTTTTGACAGTTCCCAGTACCAAGCACCTATGTTGGAACGATCTTTCAGATAATAAAAGCGTTAAATATATTTTTGGTCCGGGTCTGGTCTGGGATCACGTCCCGCCATGTCAAATCGTCAGATGAAATCGATCCATTCCGATTTTAATGTATTTTCGTAGGGAGTTTTTTTATCATAAAAAAAATCTAGCAAAGAAAAAAATTTTTTTTTTAAAGCTCAGCAAATTTATAGTTTAACTATTTTTCTTATTTAAGTGTTTTGTAAAATTTTGTTCTTTAAATATTTTGAAAACCACTGTAATTAAAATTTTTTTGGCGCTTTTTACATTTAAACATTTTTTTTGGAACAAAAATATAAATTTTTTAAAAAATTTAAAGAATTGATTTTTCGAAAAGTTGAAAAAGTAAAAAAAGTGTACATATATAAAAATATGCAAGCAATTTTGTTTTTGGAAAAAACCCAAAAATTGTTGTAAAATCTTTTTGGAAAAAAAAAGAAATCTTAAAAAATATATATATCTTGGAAAAATATGTAAAACTCTTATTTTTTAAAAATCACAATAAGAAATTTTTTTTTATATGTATATGTTGTTTAAAAAAAAAATGTTGGTTTTAAAAAAAAAATACTAAACAATTTTTTTGTATATAGTTGAAAAACTTTAATTTTTGAAAAAAATTAAAAAATTTGTATATTCGGAAAGAATTCAAAAATCTTTTTATGAAAATAAATACAAAAGAAAAATTCTTTTTGGTAAGATTCAAAATATTTTTTCTAAGTATAGGGAAAAAGTATCAAAAATTTAAATTTTTGGAAAATTTTCCAAAGTTAAAATTTTTGAAAAAAATTCAAAAAAAAAAAATTTCGAAAAAATTCAAAAATTCATTTATTTATTATTAAGGTACTAAAAAATTGTGGTTCTAAATTAAATGGCGAAATTTAATTTTTACGATTTTGAAAGTTAGAGATACTCTGGTGGAAATAAAAAGGGCACATATTTTGTATACCGATAATGGAAACTGTTTAGTCTCAATCCTACTCTACCAATATTTTAAAGTCCGCGCAGCTAATTCACTGATCTTACTAAAAATAATTCTGAACACTATTTCAGCCTCAATCGCCCATTGTGCGCCGTATCAATCCAATTTTATACTCAACTTGTGTGCTCGCATTGACAATCTATGTTTAGTCAACTTTTGATTTTGTTGTTGTTTTTCGTGCTGTATTTTATTATCTGCATTTAAATTGTTTGTTTATTTGAGTGTACGCTCTCTTTGTTTTGTTCGTTTTCATAGTTGTTTCTTAATCGCATGTTCTTTTGTTGTTATATTATTACGGTTCTCCGCGCTAAATTATATACGCTTGTTGTTGTTTAGAGGCGATACGTTTATTATTGGCGTTTTAGCATGTATGTTTGTCGAAGACTCCGTGGCGCAACGGTAGCGCGTCTGACTCCAGATCAGAAGGTTGCGTGTTCAAATCACGTCGGGGTCAAAAGATGATTTTTTCTTCACTTACTTTTCTTTTTATTTTCTATTTTTTAATTTTATATTTAATTAAAATAATGCTTTGTTCGCCAATAACAAATAATAATTAAAAGCAAAAATAATTTCATCGGCCATTAAATATAGAAATTTCCAAAAAAAATTACTTTCTCGGTTTTACTAGATGACTAGTAAATTATTTGCCCTATACAACATTTACTTTCCAATTTGTGGTATTGTTTTTTATATACGCTAAAAAATTAGATTTTCCGGTGACTTTTTCCTTAAAATTAGCTACCCTAATATACTTTTTTATTATTATGTATATAATTATATGTACATATGTATGTCTTCTTCTATGTACTCTCTACTGCAAAACTGCATTTGTATGGTATCACTTCCCCTTAGCACGATCTTCCGGCTTCAGCAGGTTTTTGCAACTTCTACCAAAAAGCCCTACATCAAATTTATTCACTTAATACAGTTTCTTTAGTGCTCTTGTATACTCTGTATTTATAACTATTTTTCAATATCTACGCTTTACACTTGCTTTCATTTTTCTGTGGTGTGAGTTTATTTTTGGCAATTCTCTACTGACGTCATTTTATAACCCTTTTTTTAGGTTATTTGATTCTATACTAAACAAAACGTTCCTGTTTTGCAGTGCTGCTCGTTTACTTCGCATCATCTCCTATGCTTTGCAACACGACGCAAGTAATTTGCTATTTGATACTTTATAAGTAGATACCCATGAAGAGACCCGCTTCCACGATCGCAGCAATAAAGTCGGCAATCATATACATAACGAATTTCTCTTTCAAGTCACGCTAATAGCTTGATCGAGACAGTGTAGGTGCTCAAGTGGCGAGTTATATTACAACGATTTTCAGTATAGGTCGCGTATAAATAATGGATGTTTACCGAGATATACGGGTTTGAATTCGCAATTTTTTTTCTGTAAATCTTTTTTCTTTATATTAGAAGTCCTGTAATGGACGTGCTAAGGATGAATATGTAAACCGTTTTCTAAAGCATTTTTTCCGTTCTTTTCGAATATGAATTAAAAAAAAAAGTTAATTGAAAAATTTGAGTAAAAATTAAAAAAAAAATTATCAATTTTTTTCAAATTTGGACATTTTTGGAAATTTCTATTTAATTTTAAATTAATTGATCTTTTTTCTTTAAAATTATACCTTTTTTGTAATGGAATTCGTAAATTTCTTTAATGAATTGTTATCTTAAACAAGAAAGTGCGAGTTCGAATTCAAACCCGTATATCTCGCTAACCATCCAACATATATACGCGAGCTTTGTTTTTTACATAGCAGATCACTTTCACCAAATTTCATTCAAATCGAAGCGATGAAATTTTTTGGTGATCCGCTTCAGGAATTTAGCCCCATGTGCTCTTCGTCAAGATGGAAGTGCAGAGAATAGACATGAATGTATTGTGTAAATTTTGTGCATCTTTCTTATAACATCTGTTAAGTGTTTTGATGTCGTTTTTGTGGTGAGTGTTTTTACTCTGTGATAAGGGCAATGACCGCCAAATTTTTGCTGCTCTTGCTATTTATTTTAGAGCAAATTTTTGTGTGTGGATGGAAATGAATGAAGCCTCAAAATTAGACATGCACAAGTTTTCACTAGTCCGATTTAAAATAACCATTCTTCGATTTACAATAGCGATTCTTTTTCTCTAAATAAGTTTTCATTACGAATCTTCTATAACCTACACAAACGGGCAGGAAGGATATCGAAGGGAGTAACTTGTGCTATGGTCCTAAGGGATTCTAAAAACACCGTACGGAGTTAAAAAGTTAAATTTGTTTCATATTAAATTGCCCACTTTCTTCCGAGGATTTGAATATAGCATAATAGATTCAATAAACTTACTGTACCCAAGAAACCATGAAATCAAATTTCGATTGGAGGTACATTAGAGAACTAGCTATAGTTACAGGATTCCCCTAGTTATCAACGTTATAGACTGTGCTTGTTGGGTAGCTTCTTTTGAGCAAGTGATAAGCGAGCCTGTCGATATTGACATACGTTGGAAAGTGATCTGGAAATCATTGTTTTGTAAATACCCTAACGTTGGAGTAATGTTCGTCCTCACGTCTATTCGAGGGCTACAGTAGAGAACTACATTATAATTCGATTAGAGATAGGTTAGAGAACTAGACATAAACTCAAATCACATTAGAATCCCATTAGAGAATGACATTAGAATTTGACTAGAAGCCTATAGTTTCTCGATTTGAGAATTTTGTCCCATTTTGTTGGACGATATGTTTCTCCAGTGTTTCTCGAGTCATCGTCTAACGTTAGAGATTGGACAATGGGGCTAGTTCTCTAATGTATCTCCAATCGAAATCTAACTTCATGGTTTGTTGGGTACTTTTATTGGGTCACTATGGTGATATAGATATCTGGGGTGCGCATTTTTGCACTCAAGGTATAGTCTTGAAGTTTTCATCATTGTTCACGTCGAATTCAGATGGTTGGCGCTAGTATCGCTCCATTTGCCAAGAAAACAAATTTAATGTCCGGTGAAAATGAAATCAATTAAAAATGAACATTTTCCACAAAAAAAAAATGAAAACTTAAAATAATGTTTATAGGCCGAAATGCGACGCAGTGGTGTAAGCCGTAGAGTGCTCGGCCTATCAAACCAAGTTTTCGTGTTTTAACCGGGATGAGGGTAAAAGTAACATCAAGATCATTGAAAATAAGTTTTTCTAAACGACAAATCCTTGCATTAGTTTTTAACCGATATCGTTCCTGGCATTTGTTATCTAAATAGACACAGCCTGCTAAAAAAAATGTTTTTCAGCGAGAAGATTACAAGAAGTTTTTTTTAGATTAATGACTTTTGTATTTAGCACACCACTCGAACTCGGCTTAATTAATAAATTATGTAATTTTTTTTGTTCACTTTATAGTGGTTGTAGATCTGATCCGCTTGCGTGCCTTGGCAACCGCAAAAGAACACTACAAAATTGCTTTTATGAGATGAAAAAAAAAATGAGAGAAGACATCAGAGAAGAAGACATCAAGAATCAATATCATTAAAACTAAAAAAAAAAAAAACAATAAAAAACACCACCATGCAACAACAACGAATTTTGTGTTGCCACTTGCGCTGATGCCGTGTGGCATTGCGTTGTGGTGGTGCCGCAATGACGTGTGAAGCCAACACCAAATACGCTGGCATGCCAGTTTAGTCGCATGTTCTTTATTTACCGTTATGCGCTGTTCAGCTTTTGTTTTTTTAGCTTATTTGTATTTCAGAATTATTACGTAAGATACCAACTGGTCTTACCTTTATGGCTGCGGACAGACACCATGCAAGTAGCCATACAAACTAAAACCAAATAATAAAAAATGAAAGAATGTGGCAAACACGTTCTATTTGCACCTCCGCCGGTTACAAGCTTTTAATCGACCTGCAGCTGTCATAAGGAATATGCAATATGAGCACTAACGGAACCTGCGCGCTGTATCCTTAGAAATGTGGCACAAATAATGCAGACGACTAATTACAGCTCAAAAAAAGAGTTAATAAAACAGGTGTATGATACCACATTCTATTCAAACTAACATAAGACCGTATTAACTCCATCAGTTGGTTGTGCAGGTCCAACAAGCGACGGTCAATGTAAATGTGGATGCGTGCCGAGTTAACCTTAAAGTAATGAGCTAACATTAAATAACAATTTATGTGTGGAATATTAATTAATTTGCCATACCAAGCATCTAATTGAAATTATGCATTTGTGATGCAACCCACGCTCGGTTAGTGGTTATGTTTTGTGCGTTTACTACACATTTATTTGTAGCTAATAGAGGCGGGCAATAGTTGAGCTAGGCGATCAAGCGGCTAGTAACGTGTGCTCTATGCTAATGCTATTTGTTTCATGTAATGTGTTGCTAATTGTCGGTCATTAAATTTAATGCGACTAACCTGTAAGTGATGTTGATCGGACGCAGGCGAGATGGATTTTATAACTGAGTGCTGAGCAGCTAGCTTTGTAGAAGATTTTAGGCACAATGATGACGTCCTTATTTATTGTGTAGTATCGGACATTATCTACTTTCACTTCCCCGACCCCATCTTCCTTCTAATAGATAGATTTTCTTCAACTCCTACTCCTTCCTCTACCTCGTCATCTCTCTTTTTGCCGTCCCATCCCTCTCGTTCTTTGCGGTTCTTCTTTCACTTTAAAAATACCCCCAAATAATTGCGTCAAATCAGAAAACAATAACAATTTTTAAAGACTAATAGCTCGTAAAGTTGGGTGACCCGAAAAATCTGACTTCAGGTTCGGATGCCACGCCCACTTTAAAAAATGCATCAAAAATCATTATATAATGACCAGGGGGATTCACCTATAAAATTATATCATTTTAACCATTTCAGCTACCGAGATATGTTAATTTATGTGATTTTCGAAATTTTCGATATCGAAAATGGGGGCGTGGTTATCATCCGATTTCGCCCATTTTCAATAGTAACCTACCTTGGCCATAAAGTAACCTGTATACAAAATTTCATGCAAATATCTAAAATATCAAGTTATTGTGTACCTACACGGACAGACGGACGGACATGCCTTAACTAACTCCTCTTTTCAACCCAAGAAACTTCATATATGAAACTCTATATCTATCTCGATTAATAGGTGCCGTTACGTACATAGTACCGGTATGTGGACAAAATTATAATACCCTTGTACTAATACTAGTACGCTGGGTATAAAAATGTAGGATATATATATGAAGCAAGACAGATACTGCCTCGCACAACAGCGGTCGTAAGTACTAAAAAAAAAATCCTAGCTTCCATCCACTTTTAACTGAGCATATAAATTTAATTAAGATTAAAAAACTAATTAATCAAATCGAAAAAAGCCTAACGAACAAATAAAAAAATACAAAGCACTGCCTAACTAGTAATATAAGCTCCAACAATCAAAACCACAACAACATCACAAACAATCATTTAAAAATCAAATGAAAATGAGTTGAGATTAAAGTGGCAAAACAACAAACAACAGAAAAACTTCTAAAAAAATTTGCGCGCGATTTGTTGCTCATAAAGGTGATGCGGACAAACACTTTAGAGTCAAACACCGCCAACAGCAATTGCTGCTATAGAAAAGCAACTAGGAGAAAAGCAGAAAAATAGCTATAAAACCACTTACCTTTTATACACTAACCAGCTACAAATAGAACAACAGTCAAAGCAATAAAAGCTAAAATGCGCTGAGAACAAAGGCAACACTTGACTTCCACACTTCCGCATAAACACACACCCAGACACATGCTCAAACATGCACCCACACATCCAAAGTGAGTGCCTGTTTGTGCGGTGATTGTATGCAACAAAAACTAAAAATACCCACAGATTGCTCCTAGAAGCAGCACGTTGCAGCATGCCACATGCCACATGCCACTTCCGGCGCAAAGCAACATAATACTAGAAAAATCGCCATTTTAGACAACACAAAACGGACGGAAGCTTAACTTGTTGATGTGCTTGGCTACTAAAAAGCTAGTTGATTGTGCCATGTTGCACGTTCCACAATAAACTCGTAGTCGACTGCGTGTTAAGAGCTGAATTGACATTTTTAAGCTGCATTTGTTGTTTGTTGCATAGCCACTGAGCTGCTGAATTGAAAGATAATAGCGAGGATTGTGAAAATCAAATGGAAATATGCAAATCGGCTAGAGTTTGTGGCATGCCATTGTTGTCGCCACACAGCTTGAGGCATTCATTGAATGTGTGCACTTTTAGTAGGCAAATCGCGTGGATAGTAGAAAATTAGGAGAATAGCAGTAGGTACTTAGTTCTTGTAGAAAATGCTTGTATGTCATTTGTCCTCCGTTGGTTAGTTGGATTGCGCCAGCATGTTTACAACTTCCGATTCGGCCACAGTTTAGCACCTACAACGCCACCTAATTTATTTATTATTAACTCATGATTTGTTGCGGGTGTTATTTATTATTAACTGATAAGGGCACTGCATAGCTGTTACAGAGAGCCTATAAATGTCGCCATAAGCTATTTAGCAAGATTTGCAGGCCATCTATGTATGAGTAAAAAAAATCGGTTTTTTCAAAAATTATATTGATTTTCTTTTTTTCAGAAAGGTGAAAAAAATTACTGTAATTTTTTCAGATTTTTAAACTAAATTCCAGAGGTCTATCAGCGCTAGTTTAGATTTTACAGACTTAACCTCATAATTGGTATAAGAGCGACAAACCATTATTGTAAAACACCATTTACCTGAACATATTTTTGAAGGAAATCGAAATGCATTTTCTCAGACTAGCCGTTCTCTAGTATTCTCGCTTCAAAAATTAGCAGGTTTTTTCGATTTCCCGTTTTTTCTTTCAAAAATTGTCTGAAAAATCTAAACTAGCGATGATATACCTCTAGACTTAAATTAAAAAATTGGAAAAAATTACAGTAATTTTTTGAAGGAGGGAGGATTTCGTACAATAAACTGGGCAAGATTCGCCTTTACATGATTCCTTCGTGTGGGTTATCGTTCGCAATAAAAAATAAACGCCTTTGGCCCTTTTGCACTACTTTTTAACTCGGAGTTAATATGAAACTTTGTCAAAAACGCATGAGTTTGACTTCGCACGTCAACTCTATATATTGGAATCAGTTTTTCGGCGGGAATGAAAAAATTCGAGGGGAAAAAATTCCGCCAGAAAATTTAGAATTAAACTGGTTATGTATCACTTCAGCTATGATTTTTGTAGGTCTTACTTTTTACACATCAAAGCCAAGATTTTTAAAAAAATGTTGAAAAAAAATAATTCGCTCTCAAATAATTAAAAAAACAAAACTTGTTTTGAAGCAATTTTTTTCGGAAAGGTATTACCAACCTAGTCCATCGAGTGAAATCTAAATTCCATTGCCAGAGAATAAAACAAAGGATCACCAAAAGATCCAATAAAATAATGACCCCAGATACTCGCACAAAAAAAATGGCGGCCAAAAAAACTAAGGTTTTAGATTTTGTAATTTTTTTCAGTGTATATTTTAAAGGCACGATGACTCAAGTTTCAAGTAACTAAAACTGAAGTTCTTAAATATTAAATATTTAATATTTTTTGCTTATTCCTTTTTTAAGAAAACAAGGCTTATTTTCAAAATTTTTATAATTAAGTAATGAGTTATCGCACTAAAAAAATAGCAAACATTTTTCATATGATGTTGAGTACACTAAAACCTTAACCATTAATAGGGTTGCCACTATGGGGGAAAAATATACATCTGGGAATCTTGTAAATGATTTCTAGTGCTTTGAAGAAAATATGTGAAAATTTGTCCGAAAAAAAACTAAGGTATTAGATTTTGCAAATTTTTTTCGGTGTATTTTTTTAAGCCACCATCACTCAAATTTTATAACTACCAGTATACCGTCGCTAAGCCAACTTTGGAGCAATGAGCTTCAAAAATCTGAAGAAAACAGAAAAAGGCTTTCAAAAATACATATCGTCGGTGATTCTGCAAAACGGCGTATGTGATATTTTAGTTTGGAGGTTTTTTCAGCTACAAATTACTGAACTTTTACACAACTCCGAATAAGATCGATTCTTTTTATTAATTTCCAAAACAAAAGTAGGTTTCTTGAGAAAAAAATAACTCCTAAAGGCAGGGGATATAAAAGTGTTTGTTACAAATGGCGCTTACGCTGTTTCTTGTATGTCCATTACGTTGTTTTGCATAATCATCGACGATATGTAAATGAAAATAGTTTTAATTTTATGCCGAATAGTTATAAAATAAAATTAAACTAAAAAATTAGAGGCTAATTTTTTTCCATAAAAAATATAAAAATGAACACACTATTGTCGAAAGTTTCCTAGACTATTGTCAACATTTTTTTTCATGTTAATAGTGTGTTATTTTTTTGTGTTTTGTATAAAAAAATTTTTGAGAGAATACCCAAATTGTGTGAGTTGACAGGACTCGCGCCAAGGCACTCTGAATCACAGCCGACTGTTCTACCACTAAGCTATGCCGCACACAATATTTTTTTATAATATGCAAAATTCAATGACTTGAAAATTAAAAAAAAAAAAAAAAAAAAAAATGTTAAATTATAGAGTGTTTTTAGTTGGATCTTAAGTAGAAACCAAGGAGCGTCAGTCCCGGAATTCTGCTATGTGGAGAATCCCGATAATACAGGAAATTTCCATATAGCAGGGACCCGGAACTGACTTTCCTAGCGTTGGTTGGTTGTTTTACTGACCTGGGTGTGCCTCTGCGGCAGCCACTTGAACCTAACCTAATCTAAGTAGAAAGCAAAATAAATTTTTATTTTGGGTTTCATCTGCGGAAAATTTTTTAACGATATGAATTTTTGCATACACTTTCATTTGCGGCGTTGTAATAGATAGAAAAATCGACATTGATATCGTGCCGGCTAAAAAAGTTGTAGTATTAAAAACTTAAAAAGGTAAAAAAACAGCCTTTTGCAAGTATCTCCTAACCTATTACATCTATGGAAAAAAATTCTTCTACAGCTTTGTTTTACGAAATTTTCAATTGAAAATGTTCTAACAACTTTTCTTGTCAATTCTATGGTTTTCGAGGTATAGATTTCATCGGCCTCAATCTTTTTTTTGTTTTAATATTTTAAAATTAAAACCGGATATTCCCTAATTACAACTTTCCGAATAATTCGAGAACCGGTTCTAAAAAACGTTGAAGTGTAAGTTTAGCTTAACAAAGCTGCTAAACTTACTTATTAAGCTAAACTTACACTTCACCGTTTTTGATTAGGGAAAATCCATTGCCATTTGGAGTCCCGAAAAGTAATTGCAGTAATTGTCATGTCTAGTGTAGTTACACTAATTTACTACTTAAAAAAGAAAAAAGAAAAAATTTGCATAACCACTACAGCTACTAATAAATTAGCCTGTTCACATATTGTCACGTTCTAATGATTAATATGTTGTTTTGTGTTTGCGTTTCGCCTAAAGGAAAAAAGGAAAATAATTTACACTCACTTCAACGACCTTTCATTGCAGTAATATCAGCGTAAATTATGTTATAATTGTTTTGTTTTTTTTTTTTTGATACTCACCTTTTAAGTAAATACTTCCACCCTTAGGAAAGATGTAATACTCAAACTATGATATTCCAAATTTTTACCGTTTTCTTCTCTGACTACTATGGATACACAATTTGTTTTTATTCCTCACAAGTACTTGGAAATGTTGGGCAGGTTTTTTCAGGAATCACTAACTTTCACAAATCTTGACTTAACTTTCACTTTGCACACACTTGCAGTTTTTACAAGTTTGCTTTTATCTGCTTTCTTAGTGCATTTGGAGTGTAGTGAGCGTTGATTTTTGAAACACAATTTTGTTTTTTCGAAATTGTTTCAAACTTTCTGATTTTTTATGCGTAAACTAAACTGTTTTATTATTTATTTTTTTCAAATATTTAGTTTGAAAAACCTTTTTTTTCACATGTCTTAACTTTAACACATTGTTCTAAAATTCAAATTTTTTTCTTTACAAAAATTTGAAAACCAATAGGTTTTCAACACTTGTGACAAAACAATAAAATTGCTAGTCATTGAATTGCTTTCTATGTTCTTGCTGGTATCAATTGAGGAATGCTCCAAAAACATGACCAATTCGAAAGCTCACTGCTGTTCATCTAAACCATTCTCAGCTATTCCAAAATTGCTTTGGTCAAAAGTTTTGGATCTCTGTTTCGAGGCAAACCGAATTGATTGTAGTCGCTTGATTGCAATATTTGACGCCGCTGCGTCGCATCACCGTTGTCGACGTTGCACAAAGTTAAGCTGAGCGCTAAGCTAGGTTATGTGTTGTGTTGACACCGCCGCTTCCGTGCGCTTAGTTGCCGTTTGCCATTTGCCTTCAGTTGGCGTAGAGCCGACTTGCTGCATGCTGCTAAACGATAAGAGCCGAATTGCTTTATTTTGCGGGGATCGACACGCGTAGGCCGTGCAAGGGTCCGAGCGCCGTTGCACCGTCCACTGCAGACCCCGCACCGTTGCATATATGTTTAGCCAGTATATAGTATTGCGTATGTGTGGACTTTGTGGTTGTGTTGTCGTCGTTGATGTTGTTGACGTTGCAGGCTTCTTATTTTTTTTTTTTTTCAAATTTGCTGTTCTTTTATTTTTCGGCATTTCTCCTACCACCTTTTTTGTGTGCGCTAGTGAAGCAGAAAAATAAAAATCAATCAGTAGGCTCATACAAGAGCATTGCAGTTAGGCAGTACGGTGCGGTGCGGCTAAATATGTTTGTATGTATACTAAAAAATGTTCCACTCAAACTCGGGTTGAGAAACTCAATATTTGCTGGTTATGTGTGGCAAATGTCCATGCTGCATGCCACCTACCCTTCGAAAGCACGACAAGGCGCACACACACACACACATTCATATGTGAGCTTTGTATTATCCTCGCTCCTCTATCGAATGCAATCGGCCAATACCGAAAAACAAGGAAAAAGCATAAAAATAATAAAATAAAAGTTGGCCAAACGCATGAAACAGACGAAAAGAAAAAAAAAATAAAATAAAAATAAATAAAATAAAATATATATAAAATCACATCTGTACTGTGAAACCCGGGGAGAAGTGTAACCCTTTTTAAATTAGGATACGGCTTGTTTTTTTTTGTCAATTTTAAGCCTTTTCAGAGGAAAAATTTATAAAAATCTGCATTTTATTTTTTTATTTTATTTTTATTTCATTTTATTTTATTTTATTTTATTTTATTTTATTTTATTTTATTTTATTTTATTTTATTTTATTTTATTTTATTTTATTTTATTTTATTTTATTTTATTTTATTTTATTATATTTTATTTTATTTTATTTTATTTTATTTTATTTTATTTTATTTTATTTTATTTTATTTTATTTTATTTTATTTTATTTTATTTTATTTTATTTTATTTTATTTTATTTATTTTATTTACCTTACTCTATTTTGTTATTATATTTTTTATTTCGATATTTTGCTTTAGGTTTTTTTGGTTTGTTATATCTGCATAGAAAAAATCAGTGCACTATTTTAGGCGCTGTTTTTCGGCATATAATCCGGACTGTAGTTATAATATATAAGTGCTTAAAAGTATGCTACTGTAACCTCCCAAAAACTGCTGGCTTAACATATTTCCCTTCAGTTTTTCACAAATGCATGTCGCTATAGAAGTTTACACTTTTATATACACAATATACAAATTATATGAAACCATACAAAAATTGTGCATGCCCCACCACTCTTTAGATTTGAGCATGGCTCTGATCGTCAAATGCATCTGAACTTCAGGTTAGTTGTGCTGCAGCGCAGTTGATGCTGCCAACTGTGCTGCCGCTGCATGCTGCCCTTTCATTACCTCTCGCTGCGTCACTGTTTAGTGCAATAAATAAAAATGTGCTTCACAAAAAGAAGAGGCAGTCGAGTACCAGGAAGGGGGCAAATGCAAAGCCGAGCCGAAAAATGTTCAAAAAAATCACAAACGAAATGGGAGTTTAAATATGATAAAAAAAAGCCAAAAAAGGTGAACAGCAGCAGTAATTGCAATGCTGCAAAGGGATAACGGGGAGCCGGCGGAAGACGCTTTTGCTCGTCTGTGTGCGTGCGGTGCGGTACGGTGCGTCCATGTTATTGTCTAGTCACCGATAAGGGCATGTGTGCTGAGCGCGGTGCGTTGCATTGCATTGGTCCTTTTCTTTGTGGTTGTCGGCGCAGTCATCACCGTTGTGTTGCTGTCGTTCACTTTTTCGGCAACCTAACGCAAAATCACTTCAGCACACATGCACACGTTTACGCACCATCACTAATTCGTATTTTTGATTGCAATTTTTTCGTTTTTTGTGCGACCACAAAAAAGTGCATTGCGAATGAGTATGTAGCAGCAGCCCCTATCTGCCGTTCTTTAAAATTGGACTTTTGTCAACTCCCCATATGTAAAGTTTTTCTGCATGTGTCTCTACTTTTCCTGCTGCTGCTGCTGCTGTTGCTGGCCCATTGCGCCACAGTGGTGAAAAATAAACAAAAAGCAGAGAGTTTCATCTAATTGCATCTGAATTTGAATTTGCAAATCGTGAACAAAGAGTTCAATTTTGTTTGACAGTTTAAATGTGACAGCTGTGACTCTATGCAACATTTTGTTGCTTGCAAACAAATATTGTCCAAATCAATTGACTTACTGATTGTCTGCTATGAATTTGTTGTTGTTTGGCATCAGAGTTGCAGTGTCACATGATAAAAATTGATATAGTTAATTCGCAGGCTTTAGTGCTCGTTCCTAGTGTTCCAAAACTATCAATAACAGTGAAATGGAGATGACATATAGATGCAGAGGAAGAAAACGAGAAAGAAATTTGATTAGTAATTCGAAAACTTTGTAGATTTCTCTTCTTTTCCGTTTACTCTATTTTATTTTATTACGTTTTATTTAATTTTTTATTATTTTATTTTATTTTATTTATTTTATTTTATTTTATTTTATTTTATTTTATTTTATTTTATTTTATTTTATTTTATTTTATTTTATTTTATTTTATTTTATTTTATTTTATTTTATTTTATTTTATTTTATTTTATTTTATTTTATTTTATTTTATTTTATTTTATTTTATTTTATTTTATTTTATTTTATTTTATTTTATTTTATTTTATTTTATTTTATTTTATTTTATTTTATTTTATTTTATTTTATTTTATTTTATTTTATTTTATTTTATTTTATTTTATTTTATTTTATTTTATTTTATTTTATTTTATTTTACTTTATTTTATTTTATTTTATTTTATTTTATTTTATTTTATTTTATTTTATTTTATTTTATTTTTTATTATTTTATTTTATTTTATTTTATTTTATTTTATTTTATTTTATTTTATTTTATTTTATTTTATTTTATTTTATTTTATTTTATTTTATTTTATTTTATTTTATTTTATTTTATTTTATTTTATTTTATTTTATTTTATTTTATTTTATTTTATTTTATTTTATTTTATTTTATTTTATTTTATTTTATTTTATTTTATTTTATTTTATTTTATTTTATTTTATTTTATTTTATTTTATTTTATTTTATTTTATTTTATTTTATTTTATTTTATTTTATTTTATTTTATTTTATTTTATTTTATTTTATTTTATTTTATTTTATTTTATTTTATTTTATTTTATTTTATTTTATTTTATTTTATTTTATTTTATTTTATTTTATTTTATTTTATTTTATTTTATTTTATTTTATTTTATTTTATTTTATTTTATTTTATTTTATTTTATTTTATTTTATTTTATTTTATTTTATTTTATTTTATTTTATTTTATTTTATTTTATTTTATTTTATTTTATTTTATTTTATTTTATTTTATTTTATTTTATTTTATTTTATTTTATTTTATTTTATTTTATTTTATTTTATTTTATTTTATTTTATTTTATTTTATTTTATTTTATTTTATTTTATTTTATTTTATTTTATTTTATTTTATTTTATTTTATTTTATTTTATTTTATTTTATGTTATTTTATTTTACTTTATTTTATTTTATTTTATTTTATTTTATTTTATTTTATTTTATTTTATTTTATTTTATTTTATTTTATTTTATTTTATTTTATTTTATTTTATTTTATTTTATTTTATTTTATTTTATTTTATTTTATTTTATTTTATTTTATTTTATTTTATTTTATTTTATTTTATTCTATTTTATTGTATTTTATTTTATTTTATTTTATTTTATTTTATTTTATTTTATTTTATTTTATTTTATTTTATTTTATTTTATTTTATTTTATTTTATTTTATTTTATTTTATTTTAATTTATTTTATTTTATTTTATTCTATTTTATTGTATTTTATTTTATTTTATTTTATTTTCTTTTATTTTCTTTTATTTTCTTTTATTTTCTTTTATTTTACTTTATTTTACTTTATTTTGTTTTGTTTTCAATTATTTTATTTAAATTTATTTTATTTAAACTGATTATATTTTATTTTGTTTTATTTTATATCTGTTTTTTGTTTTATTAAATTTTTTAATTTTCGTTTATTTATTTGAATTTTAATTATTTATTTTATTTTTTTTTTGTACCCATATTTATTTATTTTATTGCTTTCTCGAATGCTTCTTCTGCAGTGGGATGTTTTTTCGGCCCTTGGAAATATTGTGTTATACCAAAATCATGCTGCACATCAATACACTTCTTACAAATATCTAATTCTTAGGTGTGTTCTACACACTGTACCCAACTCATTATATCTAGTTAAATATTTTTACAAAGGTTCGCAAATTCCAATATAAACACATATTTCAAATCCACCTTCGATACAACAACAACTACACACACGCATAATGCGATTTATTTGCCAATTCAGTCATGTAAAACTGCAACAACAACTATCATACATATTTACAACAACAAAAAATTTCATCAAAACAAAACCGATTCAAATAAAATTTTACACAAAAAAAACGCATATATATATATAAAATACATAAAACAAATCAAAACAAAATAAAAATAATTGCAATCGTGCTCACTCGCTCTAATTATTGTGCTTTCCTACTCATCTACGCACTGCAAAGCACTACGACAGCAATTACACAAACACATTTGGCAACACATACTTAGCACACATATGTATATACATATGTATGAGGATAGACTAGGCTTACACTACAAATGGCCAACTTTGCTGGATGTCGAGTTTGCCGAAGCCATCATTGAAGTTGCCCGAACAAATGCAATTTTAATGCAGATTCAACCTATGTCACTGCCGTCGTCGACCTGCTGCTGTCGCTGCAGTGTTGCATGGCAGTCCACGTGCTTTTTTTGTTTTTTGTTTTCATCAATTCTATTTCCTTTTTGTTTTGCTTTGCGTGTTGTTGTTGCTGTTAATGCTGTTGACGCATTTGCCACAAACTTGTTGCCTTTTATGTTTTGGTTTTTTTGGTGCTATATTGCATGATGACATTGAATGCGACGCAGTGCGGGGTGGCGGCAGGCAGCAGTCGGACGTTCGATATGCAAAATTTGACATCGGCCGTTGTCGGCGATTAATGCAAATACGCAAGTGTGCGCATGTGTGTGTGCGTGTGTGCTGCGTGTTTGTGAAAAATAGAAAAAGGTTTAAAAATCGAAAACAGTTCTCCTATTTTGCATGTTTCTTCTTTTATTTTTTAAATGTGTCACGCACACAATGATAGTCTGTGGCACGGCGAGCAACATCAATTCGTTTTATACCACACGCACACAAATAGGAAAATGTGCATCCAACCCCCAAAAGTGGCCGCATTGCAGTCGAACAACCCCAACGTTGCATCGCAAAAATGCAACCATGCAACTAGCCATCCAGCCAGCTAGCCAGCCGATTTTGCAACGGATGCTCCAGCAACAACAACAATACATATGTGCAGTAAATGCTGCTGCTGCTGTGGACAGCGGGCGCGCGGCTTTGTTGCAAGCAAAAATAGAATAAAAAGGTCACGCGAAATAAGGGCAAAACAACGAAATTTTTGTTAAAATAAAAATAAAAGTAGCACGTGGAAATTATACACAAATTGCGCTAAACTTACACATACATACATGCGTGATTACCTATACATCTGTAGATATGTATAGAAGAGTGAATGAATATGTGAGCTCACGCATAACGCATTGTTGTTAGGCGACAACGGCCTACGAACTAGTAAAGCTGCGCATTGAAATGCATTTGGTCGGTGTTAGGGCGCAGCCGGATGGATGTGGAGGTAGGCGAATTTACGTAGGCATAGAGCACATAGCATTTTGGTGCGGACACAGGACAAAGGATATTTTGAGCTCAAATGCACACACATACATACGTAGGTACTAGAGGTTTGTGTGCGCGCGGAATGGGTTAGTACATGCATGCGGGCCCTTTTTTACACATTTAAAAAAAAATTATAGATATTGAAGAAAACAGAATTGTGTTAAATATAAAACATGTAGTAGATAATATAATTCAGATAAAATATAACAAATAAGAAAAAATTTAGAAAAAGATAAAAAAATATAAAAAAAAACAAAAAAAGGAAAAAAACTAAAAATAAGAAAATAAAATGAAACAAAAAGAATTAAATAAAAAAAATTAAAAATAATAAAAACAAAATAAAAAAATAAAAATTTAATAAAACACAATAAAAAAAAAAATTAAACAAAAAAAAATTGTAATAAAAAATAAATAAAAAACTAAAATAGACTCCTAGAAGGTTTATTCCTCAAAATGGCATCCTGAAGGCATGTTTCTAAATACGGCCCTGGGTGCATCTATTGAGGGTGCGTGTGTGTATTTGTCATTTGATTAATAGGCGTAATGATTAAAGGAGGAATACCACTCGGGCATTGGGTGTTAATGGTGGCAGTGCAGGTGTGTGGCTTTGTTAATACGATATATGCACTTGATATAAAAAAACTAAAAAAAAAGAATCGCTGCAAAATTTTTATAAATAATAATCAAGTACTAAGCCCAGTATCAGCCAAAAAAAAAAAAAAATCGGTAAAAAACTTGCATTGCTGCATTTCAGAAAACAACAACAAAAACTAGCAACACATAGGCCTATTTGGTATTTGTCAAACGAACTCGTACTTGCTTTAGTGTGCGTGCGCGCGTATTTGCAACAACCATTGAAATGAGTTACCGAAACTGTTGGCCGAAAATAAAAGATTCTCATACGCTAGAATGAGAACGCAAATTATCGACAAAAGGAATGGCAAGCAAAAATATGATTCGCGTTTGCCAACACCCAAGCTCACTTGGAGGCAGCGCTAGTAGAGCCTATGTACTGCACATATGTGCACATTTAGATATAGCATTCGGTTGGCCGCTCAAAAGCTAGCTTGAATAGTTAGGCTTGATGGGTGGTTATCCCTACTACCACACATGCAGCAGTTGAATAAAATAAAAGAAAACTTAAAATAAAATTAATAAAACGTCCGATGTTTTATATGTCCACATGTCTACTAAGTACATATCGACGTGCCATACGAAAACTAACACCAGAAATTATGTGTCTGAAGAAGACTAACACTTTTATTTTGTGTCTGAAGAAAACTAAATTTTGTCTGAAGAAAACTAAATTTTGTCTGAAGAAAATGTACTACCTCAAAGTGTTAGTTTTCTTCAGACACAAATTAAAAGTGTTGGTTTCGTAAAAGATTTGAAAAAGTGTTAGTTTTCGTATGGCACGTCGATGTATAGATAAAATACTTTTGTTGTTATTACATGCATTGTCCGTTGACAAGCTACACGGAGCGTAACTAAATGAAACGCAAAACGTTGTAATTGCTGCTGCTGCCCGTTTGAATTCTCAAAGTAACTAGAGAACGTGCCCGCACAGAAACAGCAACACAAATATTTAATTCGATTTGGGGGAAAAGGATGTGGTTGCAAAGCACTCATATCAAAATCTTTTGAATTTACAAACGCAATGCAAACACCTTTTGAATATAAAAAAAATTGATTGAAATTTGTACTTGAGGGAGTTTCGAAATGAATGTTCCTTTTCTCCGTCTTTCTCTCTTTCCTCTCTCATTCTTAGCAAGATCTACAACCGATTGAAATAACGTTCCGGTTTCGGTTTTGCAACGTATTTCGGTTTCGGTTCCGGTTTCGTTCTTCAAAATTTATTTCGGTTTCGGTTACGGTTTCGTTCCGGTTTCGGTTTCCAGCATTAGTTTGCATGTTTCAAACGGCATATCTAATCGCTCTTTATCCCGATGAACCTGCTTGGTCGTGCCTGCCTGGTAAGTTCGCCTGTCCTACAATTTCCCTCAATTTCCCTCAATATCCCTGTGTCCATACTGGAGTGTTCAGTAGTACTTTCGCCCCAGCCGGACGTTTCCCTTAGGCTACGCTCTCACTGCAACCGACTTTTGGCTTCTGTCAGAAATGAGCTCTTCCGATTTCACCCGAATGTAAACAAACTTTTCCCGTCCGTGCCCGTCCGTTAAAATAGAACGCGCGCGAATTTGTCTGATGAAAAAGTCGGCTGCAGTGCAAGCCTACCTTAGGCTACACTCAGACTGCAACCCACTTTTTCATCCGACATCATCAGACAAATTCGAACGAGTTCTATTTTACCGGGCGGCCAAGGTTTGTTTACATTCGGGTGAAATCGGATGAAGTCGGGTAGCTCATTTAAAATACATGTGTGCGGATGTGTATTTGCTGCCGGACGACAAAAGTCGGTTGCAGTGTGAGCGTAGCCTTAGACGAAGAGCCGATGCTGCTGCTACCCGGTACCCATCCAGATCGAGTGGCGAAATACTTCATTGGGCGTTGTCCTTAGCGCTTTTTATTATTTTACTTTATTTATTTTTTTGAATTATTTAAATTTTAATTTTTTTCTATTCCTTTTGGCACTTTAAATTTTTAACAATTCTTTTCTCGGTGAGTAGTATAGCTATTATATAGTATACAGATCGGTGGAATTTAGTTGGGCGATATATAAAGATTTTTTTAATGTTTTGTATTTTATCTTCTTTTTTCATTTATTTTTAAGTTTCATTTTAATAAATTTTTTTTATTTTTTAAAATTTTTTTGTTTTATTCTATTTTTTTTTTTTTTTTCTTATTACATTTTATTTATTTTATTTTTACATATATAAATTTGTATATTTTTCCACATCAAAATTACAACCTGGAATATAATATATAAAGTATCTAACTGGTTATCTGTGAATGCGTTCGTTTACAGGTAATTAGCAAAAAATCTACATCATTAATTTAATTTCGAGACCCTTCAAGTATTCCAATTTAATCATACTTATATTCTGGACAAAGCCACAAATCCATTTATAGAAAATAAAAAAAATGAGTTACTAAGTGTAGAATTTGATTTTTATTTTTAATTGAAAACAAAGCAACAGTACTGGGCGGGAACTGTCGGTTGTGGGCGTTACTGAGAGCTTGATGCACAGCAACATTAAACGCTTCTTTGCAAATGAACAAATAAGCACACACGCACGTAACTATATATGGCATAAGTGCATCAAAAAAGCAACAACAAGCATTTGATAAAAACACATATTATATTATGTTTTAATATCATTTTTTAACGCAATAAAAGCGTTCATAAAAAACTACGAGTGGATATGCATACTTCTATTTATATATGTAAGTTATTATATACAGAAATTAAAGAAAAAACGAAAAAAAACAAAGTAATGCACTCAAACAAAAACGAGTATGCTACATAGAATATTATGAAAATGCATAGGCCTGTAAATTTATGGTGAAAACAAAAGGCAAAGTAACGCACTTAAATTATTCCAAGTGGCCGTGGTTAGGCGTTGACCAGGGTGTTACCGTGAACAACCCCAAAGCTGAAGTCTATATTTTGGAGTTAAAACACTACGAAATCTCGACCGCTGAGCTTCAAATTACTAATCTAGAAGAACGTCTCATTTCAAAATATTTTAAAAGACAATTTTCACCTCGTCTACTCGCTTCTAAAGTTATTTTCTAATATTAATAGGAGAGTATAAGCTGTTTCGGAGTTACAGTGAAATTGACAGTATTTTGCCCCCAAAAATACTCGTCTAGATTATTCCATCCCAAAATAAAGTAAAATTTTACATCTTATATCTCGTTTTTTTATTTCGAACTACAGTTCGTTGTCCAACGCTGTGACAGCGCCTACGTCTTCCTTGCTATTCCCAGCAGATTTACTTTATTTTGGTGCGTATTTCATTGGACAAAAAGTTTTCCGACTTTGCGTTGCAGGCCCGCAATTGTAGTAGTACATAGAATGAGGTGGTGGTGGGTAGTGTGGGCCCAGTACAATCAACCCATATTCACTATCCGCTCCGTTCATATGCTGGTGTTGCTGGCAAAAATTTGATGCGTACTTGGATATTTTAAGTTTTGTTTTATTTTTATTCAAATATATTTCGCATATATTTTTGTTATTGTTATTTTCGAGAGCTGCAGCCAACACAGAAGAATTTTGTTGTTGCTATTTTTTGATATATAGTTAACGTTGTTGATAACATGATATTCGGAAATTCATTTTATTCCTCCTTTTCTCCCTTAGACTTTTTGCCCAACATAAAAACTGCTAACCAAGTACAAATGTACAAAGAGAAATGAGCCGATATTAGGGTGGCCCATAAAGAATATAAGTGGAAAATGTCCTAAGGTATGCACAAAGCAAATAATATTGTGGTCAAGCTTTGTTCTATATTCTAATTAAACTAAGCTCAGTGGATACAGTAATCTAAACACGCGGCAGAAAAATTACACTACTTTTAATTTTTCTAGTTTTCCCGGAACCAGCGAAAGAAAAAATCTTAACCCCGATGAAAGATATCGTTTTTTATTTTTTTTGTGTTCTCCAAAAGCCACCCTAATTCAATTCTCCATCCAATAATTTTCTAGAATTATTCAATAATCTTGTGAATCTAAATCATGACCCGGCAAACAATTTCCTTCAAGCAAAAATGGAATACCTGGAGAATCACGGTAGGTTGGGGGCCTAGAATATATCTGCGGAGGTATGCCAGTAGTAAGCGGAGACTAAAGTCCATGAACCGAAGGTTAAGTGGTCTAACAAATCGTTTCCGAAGTAGTTGGGTTAAAGGAGGGTCGACGGGTTTGTTAATAAAATAATGGCTTCGAATAGTGGAATCAATAACGCTTGAAGAGAAATATCAAATGGACATAAATGTTTGAAAACCGATTCTATTAATTTATCATTTCATCATCATCATTTATTGGCGCTTAACCGCCTAAGCGATTTTGGCCGTTGCCTATCAAAGCACGCCAGTCATTCCTTTTTAGCGACAACTGACGCCAATTGGAAACCCCAAGGGAGTTCAAGTCATCCTCCACATGTTGTTTCCATCTCAGTCGAGGCCTCCCCCTACCTCTGCTGCCGAATTCAGGTGACAATAGGAAAACCTTCTGGAGCTTCTTTGTCCATTCGCATAACATGACCCAGCCAGCAGAGCCTTTGGGCTTTAATTCGCTGAACTATGGTCGTACATCATTAAATTTCCTTCGATACTCGTCGTTGGCATCACGGGAAGGGCCATAAATATTCCGGAGAACTTTTCTCTCAAATACTTCAAGGGCCATCTCAACTTCTCTTGACATTGTCCATGAATCTGAGCCATACATCAGGACAGGTATGATGAGAGACTTATAGAGCGTGATCTTTGTTCTTCGAGAGAGGACTTTAATTCTCAATTGCCTGCTCAGTCCAAAGTAGCACTTGTTGGCAAGAGTGATTCTCCGTTGGATTTATAGACTGATATTATTTTCGGTGTTAATACTGGTTCCCAAATAGACGAAGTCCCTCACAGCTTCAAATTTGTAACTATCAGCAGTGACATAGCTTTCTTTGATGACAGCAAATACTTCGTCTTGCCCTCGTTGACCGCAAGACCCACTTTTTCACTTCCTTATCCAGTCCAGAGAAGGCAGCGCTTACGGCGCGGTTGTTAAGGCCAATGATATCAATATCATCAGCATACTCTAGCAATTGCACGCTCTTGTAATAGATTCTTCTCCAGCATCAGGTTGAAGAAATCGCACTAAAGGGAGTCGCCCTGTCTGAAGCCTCGTTTGGTTTCAGAGAGATCCTTCCCGATTCTGACGAAGTTATTGGTATTGCTCAACGTCATTTGGCATTATCATTTAGTAGACCAAAATTCAAAGGAAAGCGTACTCTTGGCCTAATCCAAGCTGCGCCATCATTGGTACAAGGCGAAATTAAGCTTCGCCGAGCAGCGTTACGTAAACTACGTAAGGAGAACTAGGTGATTGAACTTTTTAAACACAAAAATTTTGCTATTTTAAAACTACACTTTTATTGGTCTGCCCTAATACGGACACACATTTATATTAGTGCTAATATATTTACTGCAGATATACATATATGGAACTTTATATGTTGTATAGATACTACTCATGCATGCTGAATATTTGAATTTGATTCCTTCTTTTTTACCTTTTTTTGCAATTTTTTTCCTCGATTTTTGGCTGCGTTTTTGTTGCACGCAGCAAAAGCGATGGAGCTTCATGCAGCCGTAGGCATTTTGTGGTGGTGTCCGAGATGATTTTGTGCAATAATACGCAATCAAGCATGACACTGGAATGGGCGGTTGCATAGGCGCAGATATGTATGCGTATAGAAGCGAACGAGAGTTCAAGCCAACGTTGTTCACTATCCACTCGAAATCCGTTACATGACATGTGGCCCTTCTGTTTGTTGCTGTTGTAGTTGGTTGCAGTGTCACGGCAAGTTGCACTTTTACCAAATTTAATATTCCGCGTATCCTCTCTCTATGGCTAACTTGTTGTTGATACATTTGCTGCCATCGCGCCCGTTACCATTGTTGCATTTTTTAATGGCCTTTGGTCTGCTGTTTGTTATTGTTGCATTACATTTTTATTTTCTTTTGGCAATTTTTCTGTTAGCCCGCACCAAAAAGTTTCCATACGCATCTCATCGCCGTCAACATCAAGTAGAACCGTCAGCAGCGTCAAGCCGATCAGCGTCTATGCCATTTTCAGCTGTCTATCTGTGAAATCTCTATGTTGTGGTTGTTGTTCTTGCAGTTCCTTTACATATGTACACACATGCCCATATATGTAAGTATTTATATAAACGCATATGACCACTTTGTGCATAACTTTGTTGTTGCTATTGCTTTTCCGTTATAGGCTCATTCCTGCTGCAACTTATTCTACACAACTACAACTACAACTCTCTACTGCCACCCACTAACCTAAACTGTTCTACTCTTTTACGCACTCTCTCCAGTTCAGTTTTCCTTTTTGCTCCTGCAGAAAATACGCATCGTGACTAGGCCTATGTTGTCTCCCACCCAGCATCAGGTCGCAGTGGCGCTTGTAGCATGGGCGGCATATTAATTTTTTATACCCAATTTTTTCGTTTTTTATTTTAAATTTTTTACTTTTTTTTTTTTTGAATTTTTTATTTAGTTTTGTTTCTTGTTTTCGCATACATCCCCACAAACACACACACATACATCGATAATATACATGAGCGCATCTATTTACATAATATATATTATTATATTATTCCTTGTTGCAGTTGAATTGAGAAAATGCAATTTTCCCAAATGTACAGCCTATTCGTTGGACAACTACGTAGATACGATTAACAAAACATTCACACGCACAGAATGAATAACACTCTTCTGTAGATGCAGTACAATATTTGCATAAGGACTTACATTGCTATTCACCACCTGGCCATGCTAATATATTACCACTGATTGTATTCAGTGCTACTGATATCCATCTATCTATCCAGGTTTTCTGGTTAAAAGCTAGTCTTATTAAGTGCTATAGTGTTGCGATATCAAACTTCGATATATCTGTGGTCATAAGCAATAACAGCCTAAGTCAACTTAAGAAATTAGACCAGTTGAAATTTTTGCTGGTGATTTTGAATAGCAACATCGAGACATTTTTCAAGACTCTCATTGGTCTTTTTTACTTTCTTTACAAACAATTAAATCCAATACGTTTGCCTTAGTTATAAAACAGTTTTGTTACAAAAATTCGCCAGCAAAAATTTCAACTGGTCTAATTTCTTAAGTCGACTTAGGCTGTTATTGCTTATGGCCACTTATGGCAGGAGTGATTATCCGAACTATATTTGAGCCCTTTAAAGCACAAGTGGTATAAGTCCAGTTTTCTTATTTTGTGTTAGGCATGACGCCAAGTATTTAGGGGAAAATATTGTCTATATAACACGCTAACGGGGTAACTCCAAGCTCCCATTGAAACCGAATAAGTAGCAGAACTAACTTGTGAAATTAATGGCACCTCCTATTTGTTGACAACACAACACCTTGAATATCTCAGTTTGAGAAAAGGTGGACTTATACCACTTGTGTTTTAAGGGGGTCATTTGATAAACCTGGATCCCACATAGACAAAGTGTTTCAAAGTGGTTAAAGGAATTTGTATAAAATTAGGATTTTAAATTCTGAATACCAAATATATATGCCATAAATAAGATTGGCAAAACCCAACGTTGCGTATGAGCAACGGGCTAGTATCGCCCGTGGTCCAAAATTATACCAATAAAGGAATTTATTAGATACGCAATATGATGATTTAAGCTGGTATGGTCAGTTGTACGTCCTCGTTCCCATCATCAAAACTTCCGCTTATGTCGGTTGATGGAGGGCGTTCGCCCTCTTTCGCAATATCTCCTTTAGCCATCTCAAGATAACGCAAACTTACTAGATCTAGAGCAGTGACGATCTTTACCTAGCCCGCTTATTTTTTTATACAAAATTTTTGTTAATTGGGTATTTGGAATTTTTTTGGGTGTAGCAAGAAGCTCTCTCATATTTCAACACAATCGCATAGTTTGGTAGTGTGCGTTTGAGCATCCCTGATCTTGAGAGAGCTAACAAAAAAATCTGAAATTTTAAAGGTAGTCATAGTAACAAGCTCTCCAATTTAATACCCGTTGATCTGTATACTCGCCTAACTAATAGCTTTTCTACTTACCGAGAAAGGGGCTGTTAAAAATTGAAAATGCCATAGGCGCATATGGGAGACCAGGTAGTTTTTCGAGTTTTTTGAACATTGCGATTTTTTGAGTTTATCGTTGTTTAGATATACACACATATGATAAATAGATTTCTTAAGAAGAATTTCACTGATATAGATTGCTCCATATGAGTGATTTAGGCCTCAAACAAATTTACCAAGGACTGAACCCGAAACCGATTAAAACCGATTCATTTTTCAAAACCGAAACCGTAACCGTTATTTTAACCTAAAAAAACGAAACCGAAACCGTTTCAAAAGCCGGAACCGGTTCCAAACGGTTTTGAATTTTTTTAATGTCTCACTACATAGGTATTTTCTTTTACAAACAGGTACCCTGAAAACTTTCATGGAAGTTTGTCGAGCAAGGTTACAAAAGAGTCTTTTTGACCTCAGTATAAAAATTCTGAAAGAGAAAGTTTGACTATAGTTGAATGAAGCGATCGAGAAAAAATTACGAGATCCGAAAAAGAAATGTTCAGAAATGTTGTCTAAGAAAACTCCACTCATACATATTAATGTTTTTGACGGTTTATACATTTTATTTGACTTCCATTCTAATATTTTTCTAATAAAAAGGTAGAGTTAGTTTTAAGGATTTGATTTGCAGAAATTTCATGCATAGCGTTAATAAAATTTATTATTATATTGGAGAAATACCATAATGGCCGCAGCAAAAAGTTATGAAAATTCAGACCTATTTCGAAGCTATATAGCTACTTGAGTATTTTAGTAGTACAACTTATTTTTTTCGTGTTTTTATTTGGAAACCGAAACTGGAACGAAACCGTAACCGAAACCGAAATAAATGTTGAAGAACGAAAACGGAACCGAAACTGAAACACGTTGCAAAACCGAAACCGGAACTTTATTTTAATCGGTTTCACACCTTGAAATTTACTCGTTATTACCCCTTCTTTTGCTGCTATCCCAGCGTTTTCTCACGGGAACACTACGGCTCATTAGCAGTCTGTCAAGGCGTTGACCTTTCACGAAAACGTATCGCGATTTTCATTGTTCGATGCTCAGTAGGTACAACCTGTGAGAATTTAACGTTCATTCCGATTTAATCGGGAAAAATCGTTTATATGGGGTTACTAGTGGACGCTCACCCGCTTCGCTGGGGGAAAGAAAAAGTGAAATGAATGTTGTTCTTTGTTTTTTTTTTCTTGTTTTATCATTTAATTCATGTTGGGCCATTATTTTGTGACTTATTCTATTAACAATGTTTTATTTATTTTAGTGACATTTTTGGTTTTACTTTCATGCCATGAACCCTTTCACAGATATTCTGCTTGCAAAATTTAGTTTGTATGGGAGGTGCCACGCCATCTTTTCTGATAAGCCCCCTTTTTTATGTGTTAGAATGCTTTTGCCATGTTGTTGTTGTTGTAACAAGGTGTAGCCCTGCCTAAATGTCAGACAGGGTCACCTCGAGTGTATTGCTCTTGGCCGGGTCGATATAAGAAAACGGCCCGGGTCGTTTCGGCACGATGGGTACAGCACAAGTACTGGTACCGTTCTCGTAGATCCGGCAATACAAGAAACTAAACTAGCCGTGCAGGCTATGTAGGTCATTTAGCGTTACCCAGGGTGCACCAACTGGGAGGCGACCTACTTTTACCCCCCAGGCTTTTGCCATCGTATAGGCCTATACCAATTTTCAGATCCCTACCTTGAACCTTTTCACAGATATTCTGCTTGAAAAATTTAGTTTGTATGGGAGGTGCCACGCCCCCTTTTCTGATAACCCTCTTGTTTAGTTATAAATCTTCTCCACATGCGTCTCTTCGATGTGGCAAAGTTTGGTTAAAATCGGTTCAGCCATTCTCCGTAAAGTTCATTACAACGCGAAAAAGGGCTAAATTTTTATATACTCGTATATAGATATTGGTACGGCCTCAATGTTTTTCATTGTCCATGTGCCAAAAGTAAAATTTGAGAATTTTACATTCCTCAATCTCTTCGAAAAGTTCTCAAATATCTTACTGTTTAACCAAAATATTCGTAAAAAAAAGGATGCAAAATTTACATGCATACATATAATTTCTGAGTTTGTAAAAACGTTAAACTATTTTTCCCCAAAACTATAGTGAAGAGAATAGTGTTCCATTAGTACAGCGATGATATATTATACCATTTTTACTCATCTTTTCGATGCTAAATAAAATAAATTTAGCTGGCTCAAATATTTTCTTAAAGAAAACTACTCCGGTTCCCATTTCTCAGATTGTTTTTTTTTTATTCACGCCTTTGCTAAGTGATAGCGAATAAAGCAGGTTATTAGTCTCAAATTTAAACGATAAATGTGTCACTGACTTCCACCTAATATAACTAAGGTGTGGTCTTCCACCTAACACTAATATCTGCATAGGTGTAATATCTCATCTTGATTGACTGTATTGCTAAGAATAAACACCATATGCTCCCCAGACGTTTATCTTTAAAATATTTATGAAACGGTTATCGTAGAAGCTGAAATATTTGCACTGTTGCGTTTCATTTTTGTGGCGCTTTCAAGTTTCAACGAACAAAAATCTGTCATCTCAAATATTTTCGCTTCTCAAATGACAAACAAGCAAGCCATTTGTGTTCTGTTCGGTTTATCACATTTTGTGCTTGCCGAGCATCCTAAACAGGGAAGCAATAGCTTGACGAGTGCATTGATCTCTAGGAAATTTCATGCACTTAAATATGATCAGCTTGCGCAGGTAAAAGGCTAACAAACGTAGAAAATTTAGCAATAAAACAATGTGCATGAAAGAGAATGTACAAGAAACAACAGGCGAAAAAAACGAGAATAAGATATATTCTACAAGATGCCTCTGCCTTGTGCTGCAGTTTGCAATTTTAAGTGCAGTTTAATAGAAAGACGTCAAATGTTGAACAAAAGCTCTTCTTTGAGATTTAGGTACAGCTGGAATGATGTTCGAAAGCAACCTCTACTGTACCTAAAGTATTTTAGACTTTCTACGTCTTCGCTGCAAACAAAAGCAAAAACTCAATAAGTATATACTAAATACAATTTCGGACAAAAAAAACCTGCCATATGTGTGCGTGTGTGTTTTGGATGGAATTGAGTTGGCACACCAGTAGGGTAAATGCAATAACGAGTCTCGTCTAAAAATGTTCTATAGTTTGTTGGAACTGCGCACTTGAGAGCCCCTTTGGCGTTTCATGTCATTAACCAACCGAACAACTAAACACGAACGCAAAGCACAATAAATGGATTTTTGGTAATGGCGAATTGGGAGGGTAATAAAAAGCCAAAAAATGTGAAAAAAGAGAATTATAAAAACAAACTACAATGATGGCTTTGCACACAAAAGCGAAGCTGTTGTCGAAGCTTAAAATGCATTGGTTCCAAAATATCAGAACGAGAAATAATTGCGATCTGGGATTTTACAACAAGTAACCATTGAGTTGATAGACAAAAGATGTCAGGCTTAAAACTACGGAAGCATATAGAGCGAGATCCCAGAGCCTAAAAGCGTCACTTATTTTATAATGGATGAAACCAATACCGATCGATAGTCCTCCCCGAATCTAGAAAGAATGTGAAAATTTTAAAGCTGTACCTATGACAAGGGCCTAGGAATCGGGGGTCAAAGTCGCCAAAAAATGACCCTAACTTCACTTATTTTATAATGGATGATTTTCACATATTTGACGTAGATTACCACCCCGCGTCAGTATCAAGTGTTGTTAGACCCGTACCAGTGACAAGGCTCCAGCCAGACACCCCCAGTTCGCGGATTTTCCTATGGAAATTTATTCTGTTTTACTAATTTCACGCATTTGGACCACTTTGGCTGCTTTTAACTACCCAATATTTTCCCATTTTTTGTAGAACACTACCCTCAAGTAGTATCAGGAATTTTTAGACTTCGTCCCATGGAAAAAACTTCAGCCAGACACCTCAAAACTCGGGAAATTTCACTAATTTTTACTGCGCTTTCACATGTTTAAGCGGATTTGACCAACTTTGGCCTCTTTTAAATAACAGATCTTTACACATGTATCGTAAAATGCTACCCTTAAGTAGAATCAAGAATTTCTAGACATCATCCCATGGAAAAAACTTCAGCCAGACACCTGAAAGTTCGAGAACTTTTATTTTCCTATTAATTTGCTTTCTCTTGTTTGTCCCACTTTTACTAATTTTAAATGATAGATCTTTTCACATGTGTCGTAGGACACTACCCTTAAGTAGTTTCAGTAATTTTTAGACCTCGTCCCATGGCAAAAACTTCAGCCAGACACTTCAAAACTCGGGAAATTTCACTCATTTTTACTGCGCTTTCACATGTTTAAGTGGATTTGACAAACTTTGACTACTTTTAAATAGCAGATCTTCACATATGTGTCGTAAACTGCTACCCTTAAGTAGAATCAAGCATTTCCAGACATCATCCCATGGCAAAAACTTCAGCTAGACACCTCAAAGTTCGGGAACTTTTATTTTCCTATTAATTTGCTTTCTCTTGTTTGTCCCACTTTTACAATTTCTAAACGACGGATCTTTTCAGATGTTTCGTAGGACACTACCCTTAAGTAGTTTCAGTCATTTCTAGACTTCGCCCCATGGCAAAAACTTCAGCCAGACACCTCAAAGCTCGGGATTTTCACAAATTTTTACAGAGATTTCACTTGTTTCAGCAGGTTTCTCCAACTTTGTCCACGTTTAAACGGCGGATCTTTACACATGTGTCGTATAACACTACCCTTAAACGGTATCAGGCATTTCCGGACTTCATTCCATGAAAAAAACTTAAGCCAAACAACCCAAAGCACGGGAACTTTTCATCATTTTTACTGTGCTTTCACATGGTCAAATGGGTTTACCCAACTTTGGCTGCTTTTAAATGGCGGATCGCTACAAATGTATCGTATAACACTACTATTAACTAATATTAGGCAATTTTAGACTTCGCCCCATGACAAAAACTTCAGCCAGACACCTCAAAGCTGAGGAAATTTCATAATTCTTGCTGCGAATTCACATGTTTAACTGCGTTGGTCTAACTTTGGCTGCTATTAAAGGGCAGATAATTTCACATGTGTCATTGAAGACTACCCTTAAGTGGTATCAGGTACTCTTTGACTTCGCCCCATGTCAAAAACTTCAGCCAGACACCTCAAAACCGAGGAATTTTTATAATTCTTACTGCACTTTCACATGTTTAAGCGAATTTGTCCAACTTTGGCTGTTTTTGAAAGGCAGATCTTTGCACATGTGTCGTGGAACACTATCTCCAAGTAGTATCAGGCATTTTTATACTTCATCCCATGGAAAAAACTTCAGCCAGACACCTCAAGCCTGAGGAATTTTCATAGTTCTTACTGCTTTTTCACATGTTTAATCGGGTTGGTCCAACTTCGGCTGCTTTTAAAGAGCAGATCTTTTCACATGTGTCATAGAAGACCCCCTTAAAGAAGGATCGGCTATTATTATACTTCGCCTCATGTCAAAAACTACAGTCAGACACCTCAAAACTGAGGAATTTTCATAATTATTACTGCGATTTCACAGGTTTAAGCGAGTTGGTCCAACTTTTGCTGTTCGTAAAGGGCATATCTTCACACATGTGTCATAGAAGACCACCTTAAAGAAGTATCGGGTATTTTTTATACTTTGCCCCATGTCAAAAATTTCAGCCAGACACCTCAAAACTGAGGAATTTTCATAATTCTTACTGCGATTTCAAAGGTTTAAGCGAGTTCGTCCAACTTCGGCTGCTTTTAAAGAGCAGATCTTTTCACATGTGTCATAGAAGACCCCCTTAAAGAAGGATCGGCTATTTTTATACTTCGCCCCATGTCAAAAACTACAGCCAGACACCTCAAAACTGAGAAATTTTTATAATTCTTACTGCGTTTTCACATGTTTGAGATGGTTCGTCTACCTCTGGCTGCTTTTAAAGGGCAGATATTTTCAATGTGTCATAGAGGACCACCCTTACGTGGTACCAGGTACTTTTAGACTTCGCCTTATGACAAATACTTTAACTTAAATCTGGGTAGTTTTCATAATTCTTACTGTGCTTTCGATTGTTGAAGCAGGTTTGTCCAACTTTGACTATTTTTAAAAGGCGAATATTTACACATGTGTCGTAGAACGAAACTCTTAAGTGGTATCAGGCATTTTTGGAGATCTTCCCATGACAAAAACTACATCCAAACACCTCAGAGCTCGAGTGTTTTTTCGCAATTGATCTCTCCATAGGACATGATCAAGCAAATTAGAACAGTTCAGCCCATACAAAGTGTTCAGATGTGGAATATGTTGCATTTCAGACAATGTCACTCTTATGTCGCTACCTTGCAGCGAAAGCAACTAGTTGAAAACTACTTTACAACTAGTTGGTGCACCGAGCTTATATGGAACAAAGACAGAACACTGACTAGTTGGGCCCGGTGTTCTGTCTTTTTATAAGCAACTGGTATTTTTTACGTGTTGATGTCCTACAAGATGTCAATTTCAGAAATACCAGTTTCATGCTAGTTGTAAGATACCAGTTCCATACGAGTTCATCCTGGACTAGTATAATTTCCATAAAATGAACTAGTCCAAAAAGGACTAGTATGGAATATACTAGTCAAAAAGGCTTTTAACCTGGACTAGTATGATTTCAACCAGAATTTTCCTGGCTTACCCTTTATTTTATCATTTGACTTTATTTTCATGTTTATTCTTAAGAAAGCAGCGGCTATTTGTATTTACCCAATCACGAAAAAGCATCTATGAATTATAAAAGAAAACGAAACGAATGAATTTTGTTTTTTCCAACTGGTATAATTTCATCCAAAAAAATCTAGTTGTATACTAGTATGGAATGAATATTTCCTGACTAGTATGGGTTCAGCCGAAAAATTCTATTTGTATACTGGTATGAAATGGATATTTCCTGACTAGTATGAGTTCTGCCAGAAAATTATAGTTGTATACTAGTATTTTTCTGATTAGTTTGAGGTTTCGCTGCAGGGAACTCGCTTAAACCTGTGAAATCGCAGTAAGAATTATGAAAATTCCTCAGTTTTGAGGTGTCTGGCTGTAGTTTTTGTCATGGGGCGAAGTATAAAAATACCCGATGCTTCTTTAAGGTGGTCTTCTATGACACATGTGTGTAGATATGTACCTGATACCACTTAAGGGTAGTCTTCTATGACACATGTGAAATTATCTGCCCTTTAATAGCAGCCAAAGTTAGACCAACGCAGTTAAACATGTGAATTCGCAGCAAGAATTATGAAATTTCCTCAGCTTTGAGGTGTCTGGCTGAAGTTTTTGTCATGGGGCGAAGTCTAAAATTGCCTAATATTAGTTAATAGTAGTGTTATACGATACATTTGTAGCGATCCGCCATTTAAAAGCAGCCAAAGTTGGGTAAACCCATTTGACCATGTGAAAGCACAGTAAAAATGATGAAAAGTTCCCGTGCTTTGGGTTGTTTGGCTTAAGTTTTTTTCATGGAATGAAGTCCGGAAATGCCTGATACCGTTTAAGGGTAGTGTTATACGACACATGTGTAAAGATCCGCCGTTTAAACGTGGACAAAGTTGGAGAAACCTGCTGAAACAAGTGAAATCTCTGTAAAAATTTGTGAAAATCCTGAGCTTTGAGGTGTCTGGCTGAAGTTTTTGCCATGGGGCGAAGTCTAGAAATGACTGAAACTACTTAAGGGTAGTGTCCTACGAAACATCTGAAAAGATCCGTCGTTTAGAAATTGTAAAAGTGGGACAAACAAGAGAAAGCAAATTAATAGGAAAATAAAAGTTCCCGAACTTTGAGGTGTCTAGCTGAAGTTTTTGCCATGGGATGATGTCTGGAAATGCTTGATTCTACTTAAGGGTAGCAGTTTACGACACATATGTGAAGATCTGCTATTTAAAAGTAGTCAAAGTTTGTCAAATCCACTTAAACATGTGAAAGCGCAGTAAAAATGAGTGAAATTTCCCGAGTTTTGAAGTGTCTGGCTGAAGTTTTTGCCATGGGACGAGGTCTAAAAATTACTGAAACTACTTAAGGGTAGTGTCCTACGACACATGTGAAAAGATCTATCATTTAAAATTAGTAAAAGTGGGACAAACAAGAGAAAGCAAATTAATAGGAAAATAAAAGTTCTCGAACTTTCAGGTGTCTGGCTGAAGTTTTTTCCATGGGATGATGTCTAGAAATTCTTGATTCTACTTAAGGGTAGCATTTTACGATACATGTGTAAAGATCTGTTATTTAAAAGAGGCCAAAGTTGGTCAAATCCGCTTAAACATGTGAAAGCGCAGTAAAAATTAGTGAAATTTCCCGAGTTTTGAGGTGTCTGGCTGAAGTTTTTTCCATGGGACGAAGTCTAAAAATTCCTGATACTACTTGAGGGTAGTGTTCTACAAAAAATGGGAAAATATTGGGTAGTTAAAAGCAGCCAAAGTGGCCCAAATGCGTGAAATTAGTAAAACAGAATAAATTTCCATAGGAAAATCCGCGAACTGGGGGTGTCTGGCTGGAGCCTTGTCACTGGTACGGGTCTAACAACACTTGATACTGACGCGGGGTGGTAATCTACGTCAAATATGTGAAAATCATCCATTATAAAATAAGTGAAGTTAGGGTCATTTTTTGGCGACTTTGACCCCCGATTCCTAGGCCCTTGTCATAGGTACAGCTTTAAAATTTTCACATTCTTTCTAGATTCGGGGAGGACTATCGATCGGTATTGGTTTCATCCATTATAAAATAAGTGACGCTTTTAGGCTCTGGGATCTTGGTCTAATAAAATAGTAGTAGAATCATGGTATGGTAATGGTATGGTAATGGTATGGTAATGGTATGGTAATGGTATGGTAATGGTATGGTAATGGTATGGTAATGGTATGGTAATGGTATGGTAATGGTATGGTAATGGTATGGTAATGGTATGGTAATGGTATGGTAATGGTATGGTAATGGTATGGTAATGGTATGGTGATGGTCTGCTTTATTTATAACCTTAGAACATCTACTACTATTGTAGTAAAGTTCTAACCCTGAAACAAGCACGCATGCCGATATCATTTTATTTATGTACGAACAGCCGTTGAAAAAACGATCGTACAAATAAATATTTTTTAGCGCTGGCATCGGTCTTTGAACCACCGAAATTTTTGAACAGAGCAGATAAGGTTTCATTGTGGTGAGTTAAGTAGTTACACACATATATTTGTATATGTGTTTATAGAGGGAGGGGAGGTAGTGGGGTCCAATGCGCCACTTTGTGTAAAAAAAATCCTAAAAGCAACAAATCAAGCACATCTACGCTTAGCGTTTGTTCAAAGTGAAACTACACTCATGGAGATTCAATAGCTGAAAATCTCAGCAGAGCTTAGAAGGAAGCGAGATCGCGTGAGAGCTTCAGAGCATCCACTCTCTACTCAGACATCATTTGAAGAGTGCACCCATCTGTCAATGTATATGTTGCATGCTCCCGCAAAATTTTTGGCAATCTCTGCTGATTGCACTCACACAAATTCTGACTTGGGAATGCTTCCCACACTATTGCAAGTGGATGGTGCGATCGCCGCAGCATTGCAGATTTGGGGAAAACTTTTATTTGCGAGTAAAGGGAACCGGTTGTGCTCTGCTAAAGTGAATGTGTGAGTGCAGAAATTTTGCCTGCGCATCTCAAAAATTGAGCTACGAAGTCGACGCCAACCCAATTAGCTGCACTAGGCTTTTGCTTTTGTGTTAGTCACGATCGTTTGGGTCGGAATATATAGCACATGACTTTCGTTGTAACATCGCTGGCTCTTTAAAAAACGATCGAGTTAATGGGTTTCCACTCATTTTTTGTGGCGTTTGCCGCCGCTGCGTCTTATTTCCCTTTTTGCATTGGCAAATGAGTTGACTTCCTATTTATTATTTATTTGTTTCTGTAGAGGATTAGAGTTGTGTTAAATATTTGAAAGTTTGAGCTTTATAGGTTGAGTGGGTTTGTGTATTGTTAGCTGGCGCTGCATCATTCTCCCTCTGTAAGCAAAGTTGCATTGAAGCCGTTAACCTCGGTTATTCATTCGACGAAGTCTCTTCGCCTCGCCGTGACATTTGTTTATTTAAGATTTGTTGGAGCCAGTAGAGATACAAAGAGAACGAGATCGAGTACGAAAATGTGGTGTCTATACAAGAGGTGGAAATGAAGTCATTTGCTAAATTTTGTGAACACACTCACAAACACACATTTTTTCATAGCTACTGTATATTATAGCTTCGGAGCTGCATTTTGCATTATGCTTCTACATACTGAATGCATATATTTGAGTATATAGGGCTATTTGGAGTGCAGATGAGCCCAAGCGGGGTGCTGAATAAAAAATTAAAATCTCATTTTAAAAACTGGTTTTGCCATTTAGAGGTCCCAAAAATGAATAAGGCCAAAAATTTAACAAAAAAGCAAAACAAACAAATCTTAAATCGCCAACGTTTAGCTGAGCGATTAGTTGCAGTAGAATATCGCATTTTTGCGCTTGCACTCTGCACATGCTACTACAAAATCTTAGCTTTAGAGCACTTTGTTTTTTTTTTTTAGGATACTGTGAATTGCATTTTCGTGCCTTTGTCGAATTATTCCTTCATTGGAGAAATCATTTATACTCTGTAAGTGCACAGCTGGAATCATTATTCATGACGTTGTCTCCATCAGCTGCAAATATGGATGTATGTAGTTACACAAGAACAGACCGCGTCAAAAAAAATAATTTTTTGTGGGGCTGCAACTTGGTTTGCTTAGTGTTGAAAGTCCATAGCTTCGTTGGATGCAGGGGCTGCATAGCAGCAGCGATCAGCCACATATCTTTGAATGTGTACTAGGGTGTGGGTTAGAAAGTTTACATTAGCCACATACATCATACCTTCACCGAATTTTTCTAAATTTAATTTTAAAAAATCTATATATATAAAAATGAAATGGTGTATAATTGTAACGCTAAAACTCGAAAACGGCTGAACCAAATGAAATACTTGCTTTGGGGGATTTGTTTGTTATTACCACGCGCAGGTCATGTCTTAAAATCAGAACAAAATATTAAGGGGGCGTGGCACCTCCCATACAAACTGAATTTTTCAAGTTGAATATCTTCAAAAGTGTTTAAGGTAGGAACATGAAAATTGGTACAGGGCTACAGGATAACAGCACCACTCTCACCTATAAAACCGGGGGTTATCCAATAAGGGGGCGTGGTACCTCCCATACAAACTAAATTTTTTAAGCAGAATATCTGTGAAAGGGTTCAAGGTAGGGACCTGAAAATTGGTATAGACCTATATGGTATCAAAAGCCTTCTTACACATAAAAGAAGGGGTAATCGGAAAAGGGGGCGTGGTACCTCCCATACAATCTTTAATTATTTTGGTTGTTAATCTATATACATATATAAAAATGAAATGGTGTTCAGTCGTCACGCTAAAACTCGAAAACGGCTGAACCAAATTATATACTTCCTTTGGGGGGTTTGTTTGTTATTACCACGCGCAGGTCATGTATTAAAATCAAAACAAAATATTAGGGGGGCGTGGTACCTCCTTTACAATCTTATTAATTCCACCATATTTTATATCTCATCTTATTAATTCCACCATAATTTATAGGTATATGCTTTTTGTTTATTTCCCCCCTAGCGCGATATTTTCATTCTGTGTTGAATTGGTTTTTGTCGTAGCTGCGTACAAGCCAATTTTTCAGAAACAGATGTCGCTGCATGGTTCAACGCAGTGTTCAAATTGGGTCGTTTTTTTTTGGGTTTCATACTAAACACATTAAAATGTTAAGAAGTTGCGTCGTTTTTTTTAATTTTTTTTAACGTATTACCATCTTGAATGCATATATATTTTTTAATAATCAAAAAAAAAGCATTGTATTTAAAACTGATTTAATGAAATTTGGTATTAAACGAAAATTCTTTGGGTATTTTTGTTTTAATAATGTGTATACCACGGATCTACGTGAAAGCGCACCGACTTCTGTTGGTGAAGTCTTAAGGTACGGGTACATCTAACGACAGGACGCGACACGACCAAATAGTTGCCTATTTGATCAACATTGTTGTGTCGCGTCGTGTTGCGTGGTGCTGCTGTCGCTAGGTGTACTCTGCTACATATGCATCTCCCATACAAACTTTTTTCTCCAAGGTGAATATCTCTAAAAGGGACCTGAAAATTAGTACAGAGCTATAGGATAACAACACCATTCTCACCCATAAAACTTGGTGTTAACCAAAATAGGACGTGGCACCTCCCATACGAATAAAATACTTCATAGTCCATATCTCTGGAAGTATTCATGTTAGACCACTGAAATTTGGCAAGGGGTTATATGGGATCGATCCCTACCACATCCAAAAAAAAACTGGGGGTAACGAAAAAGGGGGCGTGGTACCTCCCATACGAATGAAATACTTCATAGTCCATACCTCGGGAAGTATTTAGGTTAGACCACTGAAATGTCATGAGGAGTTAAACAAGATTAATCCCTGCCACCTCCAAAAAAACTGGGGATAACGAAAAAGGGGGCGTGGTTCCTCCTATACGAAGGAGATAGGGATATGGATTAAAATAGATATAGGGATCGGGTTAGAGAAACATGCAGGGAAATAAATTTGTGGCAGGACAACGTCTGCCGGGTCAGCTAGTATTCTTATAAATCAGCGACCCAGACATTCCTTTTTAAAATAAAGTTCAAAGAAAAAAGTTATAATTACATTGCACAGCTTTTTAGTTAGCTCCGTTCCTGGATAGCCTAAGCCAGATCGCGGAACTGGACATAAAGGACTTGATGGCCTTCATAAAGTCATCTAAGTGGTTCGAGGAGGAGTAACGGTGTCGGTTTAGGAGTGCCAGTCCCGGGATTCTGCTATGTGGAAAATCCCAACAACTCAGGGATTTTCCATTTGGCTGGGTCCCGGGATTGACTTTCCTTGTGTTGGTGGTATCACAACGGGCCTTTCAAAACTGGCCTAAGTGTGCCTCTGCGGCAGCCACTTTAATCTAACCTAACCTAACCTAGTTAGCCTGAACATTTTTTCAAAAACATGCAAGTTTAACCCCTCCTTTGACGTTGTTGTTGTTGTTATGAGGTGTAGCCCTACCCAAATGTCGATATAAAAAAACGGCCCGGGTCGTTTCGGCACGATGGGTACAGCACAAGTACTTGTACCGTTCTCGTAGAACCGGCAATACGAGAAACTAGCCGTGTAGACCATGTAGGTCATTTAACGTTACGCAGGGTGCACCAAAGGGGAGACGACCTACTCTTACACCCCCTTTGATGTTCGTCATCATCATCATTTATTGGCGCTTAACCGCCCAACAGGCCCACTTAAATAAAAACGCTCGGCGTAGCGTTTTTTTTCGCTAACGTCAGGCAACACGCGACATACTCAAATGAAAGCGCGAAATTGCTTTAAATTCTCTCTTATTTGGCCGCAGCCTATCAAAGCACGTCACTTTTCTTTCCTTTTTTAGCGATAACGGACGCCAGTTGAAAACACCAAGGGAGCTCAAGTCATCCTCCATCTGTTGTTTCCATCTCAGTCTAGGCCTCCCCCTTGCTTTCTGCCGAATTCGTGTGATCAGTTTGTCTAGGATGGGCCTTCGGCGTTCACTCTAACTTAAAAAGATAACTTGCCGTCGTACAAGTAGACCTTCCCTACAAAAAGGCAAATATGAGCCCCTACAAACACAAGTGGCATAAGTCCACCTTTTCTCGAACTGTAATATCAAAAGCTTTGTGATGTTAACTAATAGGGGTTACCCTTGATCACAAGTTTATACATTTTCCCCTGCATGCCTAATTAAAAAAAAAAAAAAAAGGAAACTGGACTTTAAACGGTACATAAGTATTTTTTTTTTTTTCTTTTCTCTTCGAAATTTTAAAAAATTTAAATTTTTTGTATGACCCTAATTTGCACTCACAAATTTCTATATTTGCTTGGTGCCCTGTAATGAAGATTCAAAAATTGCTGATCATACGTTCGTATAAATGTTCAAATACAAACAAGATTTCGCATATTTATGTAGTACCTCCTTGTAACGTTATGTACTCACCCTGCAGTGAAGTCAATGAGTAATTCACAAAAAATCGCCACTGTAGGCGAAGGCATTAGTCCGACGATATTTTACATAGAGTAGTGACCAAAGTTTTTGGTTTAAAACTAGGCCTATAGTGCAATAGCAATTGCTTTAAACATGCCGCCGGTATTTCAGCAATCGACCAAGCGCCATCATACCAACAACTAGCATTGTTGGTTCACTAAAACAATCACTTTTATGTTGTGATAGTATCAAAATCTTCATCTGTTGAAAATTCGCAAGCAACCCATTTAAGGCACTACAATTTTATATTTTTTCCAAAACTTGTAATGATGTATTAATAAGTATGTATGTATTTTCCCAAAATGCTGTATAGATTTTCCAGAGTGAAGTGTTCCTATTGAAATAAAATTTACATTCAAATACAAGGCATAGTATGCCATTCGGGTTCCTATGAGCGGTCGATGAGCGAAATACCGAAATGTATAATTTTCCGTAATGCAAAAGAGGTAGGCTTACATTTTTGTGTCCAACCTACAGACCCTTCCTACAGGGATCAATTACTTCTGTATTGAAACGTGTATTTGGTATTGAGGAATGTTCATACAAAACGTTTGTTTATTTTTGAGTTTTAGTAGATTTCTCTTTTCACATTCAATTTCTGGAGTTTTTTGAATATTTAAGTAGAAATCGTTACACATGAAATATTTTGGAGAGACTGTAAGAATAACAAGGAAGTGTTACCAAGTACTGTATACAATGGATCTGCTTTATGTCAAAAATAGATATGTAAGTAAAAATATAGGTACGTACAATAAAGTATAATACCTAGATATAGTACTTGTATACATACACTAACTCATTTGAGGAAGAAATTCGCTTCTCGACATTCACTATTTGATTAGATCGGCGCGTATATAGATCTTTCAAGAACGTTTTTTAATTGTTTCTTGTAGCCAAGTTTGAATGGAAAGTTTTAAAAGTATGCTTGAGAAATAGCTTTGCTCGGGGCTATCAATATTTTGGAGATTTCCTTTCCGGAAAAAAGTCCTTATCCGCAATGTATCCAGGCGGGTTTGGAAGTTAAAACCAACATCTCTAAGACCGTGGAACGCCTCTGACGACCTGCAACATGGAAATATTCCACGACCCTCACCATGTTCATACCTTTTAAGCGCCCTCTCTTTCATCTTTCTCTTTTAAGGCACATTTAATTGAAAAACGGCTAATTTAGTATAACAACAAAGACTTGAATTACTCTCACATATTTCTAAGTGCTAAAACGCATAAAAGTCCCACAAACTGCCCATCAAATTTTCCAGTTGGATTGCACGTCTTCTCCGCCTTCAGTCATCCCTGAGAGTGCGAACAGACACCAGCATTCTGTGACACTTACGCACACGTACCCAAACAGACTTATTCAATTGCTTCATAAACATAACGCAAATTCCTTATATTACAGCTAAAAACAATAAAAAGGCTGGTCAAGAAATTTTGCCGCCTGTCCCAAAAGAACCTTCAAGTGGTTACAGTGTAAAACATGAAAAAGACATGTAAAACATTCTAATACCTTGTAACGGAATACATGTGTAGATGACCCATATACATATGTATGTATGTAACTATCAACACAACATTAGGTTAGAGTGTTGACTATCATGAGGGGGCGGCTGACTTGAGATTGTCGACACTACCCTCAAGGAAAACAGATATCTGAAGCAAGCTCGTGTAAGAATGTGTGTGCTTATTTAAGTTAACATGTGTAGGTACATACCGCTCATAACATGAGATGCGTCTTTTGAATTACGGAGAATTAAATAAAAAGGTCCACAGCAAAAGTGTGGCGTATAAATATGTGAAGATGGGTCTAGCTAGTTTTCCCGCTTAAGGGCATAAAACCACAAATATGGGAAAATGGGAAAATGGTAAAGTGTTTTGTTTTCAGCGGTCAACCAAGTGGTCATTTAATGATAAATACCGGAACTTTGAAATGGTAACTAAGGAAAGGAAAATAGAAATAATGAATTGGAAGCGTTGGTGCGAGCAGACCAGAAGGCACAGTTAGAGTCGAAGTTTTGCGGTTTGAAGAAATTTTTGACCACTTCATTATAATGCCCAACAAATACGGTAAACAAATCTCAGGTAATCTACTGTAAGATCATATCACATTCAGAAGGTGGATGATAAACCTTACATTTGAAAAAGCTGAACTTAACAATTGAAATATTACAACATAACGCATATGTTACTAGGTCTTAATTTATGAAGTTATCCGATAAAAAGTCTAAGGCATTAAAATTATAATACTGTCCCAAAATGCTTACGCTCACAGACAAAAACACCTCAACCTACAAAATACACAGGTCGACTGTTATACCCTGTAGTACTAATACATATGGTGTCATTATAAACAAATAAAATAAAATAAATTAAAAAAAAAAAAGAAATTAAACAAAATAAAATAAAATAAAAAAAAATAAAATGAAATAAAATAAATTAAAATAAAATAAAATAAAATAAAATAAAATAAAATAAAATAAAATAAAATAAAATAAAATAAAATAAAATAAAATAAAATAAAATAAAATAAAATAAAATGAAATAAAATAAAATGAAATAAAATAAAATAAAATAAAATAAAATAAAATAAAATAAAATAAAATAAAATAAAATAAAATAAAATAAAATAAAATAAAGTAAAATAAAATAAAATAAAATAAAATAAAATAAAATAAAATAAAATAAAATAAAATAAAATAAAATAAAATAAAATAAAATAAAATAAAATAAAATAAAATAAAATAAAATAAAATAAAATAAAATAAAATAAAATAAAATAAAATAAAATAAAATAAAATAAAATAAAATAAAATAAAATAAAATAAAATAAAATAAAATAAAATAAAATAAAATAAAATAAAATAAAATAAAATAAAATAAAATAAAATAAAATAAAATAAAATAAAATAAAATAAAATAAAATAAAATAAAATAAAATAAAATAAAATAAAATAAAATAAAATAAAATAAAATAAAATAAAATAAAATAAAATAAAATAAAATAAAATAAAATAAAATAAAATAAAATAAAATAAAATAAAATAAAATAAAATAAAATAAAATAAAATAAAATAAAATAAAATAAAATAAAATAAAATAAAATAAAATAAAATAAAATAAAATAAAATAAAATAAAATAAAATAAAATAAAATAAAATAAAATAAAATAAAATAAAATAAAATAAAGTAAAATAAAATAAAATAAAATAAAATAAAATAAAATAAAATAAAATAAAATAAAATAAAATAAAATAAAATAAAATAAAATAAAATAAAATAAAATAAAATAAAATAAAATAAAATAAAATAAAATAAAATAAAATAAAATAAAATAAAATAAAATAAAATAAAATAAAATAAAATAAAATAAAATAAAATAAAATAAAATAAAATAAAATAAAATAAAATAAAATAAAATAAAATAAAAGAAAATAAAATAAAATAAAATAAAATAAAATAAAATAAAATAAAATAAAATAGAATAAAATAAAATAAAATAAAATAAAATAAAATAAAATAAATAAATAAAATAAAATAAAATAAAATAAAATAAAATAAAATAAAATAAAATAAAATAAAATAAAATAAAAGAAAATAAAATAAAATAAAATAAAATAAAATAAAATAAAATAAAATAAAATAAAATAGAATAAAATAAAATAAAATAAAATAAAATAAAATAAAATAAAATAAAATAAAATAAAATAAAATAAAATAAAATAAAATAAAATAAAATAAAATAAAATAAAATAAAATAAAATAAAATAAAATAAAATAAAATAAAATAAAATAAAATAAAATAAAATAAAATAAAATAAAATAAAATAAAATAAAATAAAATAAAATAAAATAAAATATAAATCTCATTACTGGTTATAAAATTACGTTATTTAGTTGGTATTTTTCAGGTGTAGCCATTTAGCCATTCAAATCTCTAAGTGCACACGCTTACGGAAAATTCAGTAGATTAAAGTCAAATAAAAGAGTGCACCTGGAAACGTGTTCGCGCGTGACTTGTAAAAGCAACTAGCTTGGGTAGCAGTTGAGTGGATTGACTCACATGATAGTTCGAAACCCACTTAACAATATTTTCATTTCATTTTCACTAAATATTCCTTCCCAAAACTAATACGAACAGATGAAGCTGAACTGGCTACGCTACCAGTTGGCAGCAGAATTATTTAATCTTATCAAAGTAAATTAGCAAAAGAAACGCGGCCCTAAATTACATGATGTTATTCGTAGCAAATTACACTAACTTTATTATCATAGCATAGTCGACGTGAACTATGGGATTTTAGATCTTTATTCACCTCAATGCGTACATAAGCACACCCAAATGTGTTTTTAATCGCCCCCAGCGTTTAGGGCTCCACAACGGAATAAAGAGAGTGAGCAGTCATGTCGAAGAGTCTTGAGCGTTTACACGCTTTTGCCACCCAAAAAATTTAAAAGTTCTTGCAGGTATTAAAAGTAAATTAATTAGCCAGGATAACACACACAAACAAACACACATACACATCAAAAAAACAAGCTCGTGTAGAGTCTATTTATAATGCTGCTCATAACTTTAATGTGTTTGAGTGTTCAGGCAAATGAGCTTATAAACAAGCAAGAAAACGGAGGAAATCAACCCTAAAATGAATTTTAACACTTCTTGCCTATCCCGTTCCATAATCATGCTTGTGGAATTTACATAGTAAATTTACATATGATAATGTGTGCGTATATGTGTGTAAGAAGCACTTTATGATTTCGTTATGGGTTATTTTTCATACCAAAATAGAGGCGACATAAGAGGACAAGAAATACCCGCACTCGATTTGACAAAGTGACTTTGCCTAGGCACACATATACACTCACACACACTCATGCTAATGGTAACCCAAAAAAGGATCCTGTATTCTTGCACGGTGCGCACCATTTATGAGGTGTCCGGTTTGATGTTACGAACCGGAAGAGTTTCAATAACAATTCAGGCAGTCTTGGGCAAGCAGCCACTTGGGCTTTTTACAACAACAACTAGTTTTTACATTCATTTATTATGTGTGTTTGTATGTATGTATATTTATTTTCATGTGTGGCAATAAGCCTAGCCTTCTGTGGGTATCAAATTAGCATGTCCCACCCCTTGAGCGTCTAATGTCGCCTGCTGCTGCCCCAAACCGGCATGGCGCACACGCACACACTCGCTAATCAGATAGAAACGGGCCGAGGTGTTGACAGACAACAGTTTAGCTTATATGTGCCTGCTAGCGCTTACTTAATAGCTTTAAAGGTCAAAGGTTGGACGTCGAAAGTTTTGACATGCAATTACTTATGTGGGATAGGGTATTATTTTAAGTGATTTTATGATGAATTTGGGTGAGAATTTATGGTGGCAACTTTTCGCTCAAGTCGAAGTTGTTTGTTTGCTCGTTTTCCTGTTGAAAATTACCAATTACCGGGGATGGGAGTATATTATGAGGCATTTAAAGAGCAATTGTGCGTGTTGGTGGGTATACACGTGTGTGCTAATATGTATGTATGTGCGTGTGGAAGGGTGGAGTGCTCATATGGGAGGGCATAAAGACTTTGAACTTTGAATTATTTTTGTGGTTAGGGTTAAGTATTTTCGGGTCAAGTGATTTACAAGATTTTATGAGCATTTCTTGGTGAGAACTAAATAATTGGCGGTGGGGATTTACATGATCTTAATACCGGTTTAGTGTTTTTGTTTTTATTCATAAACGTATTTAATCAGTGAAGTGCTTTGTGCTGCATTTACAATATTGGGATATAAAATTAACACATTTGCCTTAACAGCTCTTGGCGTTAACTTTTAAACACACACGCACATACAGTTGGAGTTATTAGTGAAATCCAGTTGAAGGTGATTGCGCAATTACAGTGTTACAGAGAGGAAAAGCATGTTGTAAGCGATTATAAATAAGACATAAGGAATACGTGAAGGAAGGTTTAATAACAATTTGTTGTGACTCTGGTTTAGATGAAACTTAGGCCAAACTCCTTCAATGCTTAATTATTTGCAAGTTAAGGGTCATTTGAAGCCCTGAAACTGCTAAATCTGCAACTAGGTGTTGTGCCTGTTAGAGAGGAAAATGTATTTTTTTGTAGGGCACTTTACCAAATTGACACACATTTGTATTTCGGACCCGGGGGTTTTGATATAATTCGGGTAAATAGCAAAAAAATTCACATTTTTGCATGACTCGACTACATAGTTTTCGTACAATCCGTAATATGCAATACCGCCATGCAGTATCATCACCATACATTGATCTAATCGAGTGAACAAACAAAAGGCCATATTTCCACTTTAAATTATTTTTAATATAATAAATAATTTTTGATGTTACTTTTGCCGGGCATCGAACCGCCACGACTTGGTGTAGAAGGCCGAACACTTAACCGCTACACCACGGCGACGGCGGCCGCCTAAAAAAAAAATTATCCCAAAGCGACCCAAAAAAAGACTCTTAAATTATCCCAAAATGATCCAAAAATGTTTCTCAAAAAAACCCAAATTATCTAAAAATGGTCCAAGAATGACCCTAAAATTGCCCCAAAATAATCCAAAATCGAACCCAAAATGATCTCAAAATAGCCTCAAAATTATGCCAAAGTGACCCCTAAATGATCACAAAAAGATCCTAAAATAGTCCAAATATGATCCCAAAAATATACAATACAAAAACAATACGGTAAAATGGTAACCCTGGGCGGCAACCCTACTTGAAAATATTTTAGTTGGTATGTCGCCGAAAAAACCTTATATTTGATATCCATATTGGCATATCTTGCTCCATAATTAAAAATAAAAATTAAATTGGTTGCAACCCTGAAAAGAGCCCCAAGTGGCAACCCCCAAGTATATAGTTTTATATATAATCAAACATACAATAAAAATCGGTCGAGCTGTTCCCGAGATAGTACCGGATATACAAATATACAAATATACTTCGGTAAGGTGGCAACCCTAGGTGGCAACCCTACTTGAAAATATTTTAGTTGGTTTGTCGCCGAAAATACCTTTCATTTGATTCCCATATTGGCATATCTTGCTCTATAATTTAAAAAAATTGATATAGGTGGCAACCCTGTAAACATCCCCAAGTGGTAACACCCAAGTGGATAGTTTTATAATCAATCATACTATATCTATGCCAAATTTCATCCCAATCGGTCAAGTGGTTCTCGAGATAGACCAGGATACACAAATATACTGCGGTAAGGTGCTAGGCCTCGCGCTCCGGTAAATGTAACATCAAAATTCTTTAGAAAAAGTTTTTATAAACGAGGTCGCCCAAAAGTTCATATGCCATGTATTTGTCATTCGGAGTTTAAGAAATTTTAATCCAAAAAGGGAACCACTTACTCTGGCCGTCCACCTTTTCTAATAGGACCGAATGAACATTTCTTTCTATCTTATTTTGTTAAAATTTCCAAAAATAAGCGGCATCCTCTGTATCCAAATCGGTGCATGATTGGAAACGTTTTTAATGCAACATAGGCTACAAAATAAAATCATCATTAATTACGAAATGCGATGACAAAAGCAACTAAAAAGTAACAAAAATAAAACAAAAAAAGAAACTAAAAGTAGAAACGTACAAAAATGCATGCAAGGAAACCAAAAAACGAACTATAACGAAATTGAAAACCAGTTTATAACTTTTGACGTTGCACCGAATTTCAGCACTCAAACTATACACCACACTGCACCGCACCGCTAGAGTAACACGTCAAGAGCAGGCAAATAGAGAATGGCTGCGAAATATAATAGTCGGGAAGAAACCCAACAGGGCCTATGTGCATTAGCCAAAACTCAAACGTGTGCTGAAATTGAAACTCAGTTTGCTGCAAAACCCGACCAACCCGTTCATGAAGGGAACTGGAGTATTGAATTGCAGCGACCTACATAGTAAAAAAAGCGAAAAAGAAATAGATGCAACATGAAAAAAGACTAACAAAGCAGGATGCAGTCAATTGCACTAAATAATGGGTCTACACTGTGATGGGCTGTGGTAGGGTGTGGTAAAGGGGATTGCAGCAGAGGCGCCTATGAGTGCTCCTAAAGAGTGCTGACGAAATTTCAGAAATTTCTTATTATTTTCTACTTGCAGTCAAAAATATAAAATTTGGTCGCTGCTGGAAACCTTAGACCCGCAAAACAAATTGCTAATTTTTGCTTGAATAAACCTTCGGTAAATTTTTTATTTTTTCATTTTACAACCGCAGTTGTGGCGATGCACCCAGTGCAGCTGCGATTTCCAAATAATCCGAAGAAAGTTCAAACCGCCAAAGATCGCATGTGTGCAGCAGCAACCAAATGGTCCCATTTTGTTGCATTTGTAAGTTTGTTTTTTTAGCGTAGCCATAATAGCGATAGCATTGCCTACAACATCAGAAATCTTGTTTTTCTTGAAAGCCAATCGTGACTTTGACAGCGAAAATATTTCGTTTCTTTGCTGCAAAAACTTACAAAGTCAGCACAGCGCATGCGCAGCGCAGCTCCGGTCAAACAACGCCAAAATGAAAACTGAAACGCGAGATCATCGAAACAAACAACCAATTTTGGGAGCCTCCAAAAAATTTCCAAAAATTTAGCGTTGTTTGTCTACTAAAAAAAAGTGGTTAAGTGCATTAGCAAGGCAACAACGACGACGAGTTTGTTGATTCAAGCAAACTAATGAAACTTGTTTGCAATGCAGCGAATGCAGCACATATGTGCAGCAACAATAACAAGAACAACAATAATACAAGCAAAAGAAAACCAGCTACAAGGCAAAGTATAGCAAGCAACACATAAATTTTTGTGGCTTTTCTATGCAATGCGATATTTTTTCAAGGATAATTTGTGTGTGCGGCGGCGGCTGTAATGCATTTAGGAAGATATTTCGAAATACGGTTGCTTGTTTTGAGTGGCTTTTTTGTTTTTTTTTTACATGTTTTATTGCGATTACTTTTAATGTCGCATTTGTTTTTTGTTTAGTTTCTGTTTTTGTTTTTTTACTTTTAATGGTGATTACCGGTTTGCGCGAAATCATCAAAAAAGGGTGAAACTAGCGATTTCAGAGCGTGTTAGGTAAATGGAATCAGTTGAATTCGTTTACATTGCACTACCAGTACAATCAGTTTTATACCCAGCGTACTATGTAGACTAAGTAGTACATGGGTATTATAATTTTGTCAACATAACAGTACTACGTAACAGCACAAAGTAATCGAGATAGATATAAAGTTCCATATATGATATTTATTGGGATACAAAGAGGAGTAGATCAAGGCATGTCCGTCCGTCTGTCCGTGTACACGTAAAGTTGAGTAAAAATTTAGATATTTGCATGAAATTGTAAACGGGCGTGGCACCGCCCACTTTTAAAAGAGGCATTTTTGAAAATTCGACTGGTCGTAACTTTTAAACTGATTATGGTAGAAAGATGGAATTTGGCACAAAGCATACACTGAACCAAGAACGTACATATTTTTTACGAACAAAGCTTCATAGAAGTTCACGCTGGTTTTTCTTAAAATAACTATAAGAAAAAATTCATAGAATCTAAGAAAATTTTCTTACAATTTATGAATGAATACATGCTTTCTATAGATTTGTTTACATATTTTACGAAAAAGTACTTATATTCTACGAAATGTTCTTAAATTTCTACGAAAAAGTTCTTTGGAGAGGTTTTAACGAACAATTCTTAAAATCTATGTACTTTTTCATTGGATACATGAACTTTTTTGGTTCAGTGTACTAGTATACCTCATGAAATTGGATAAAATCGCCCTCCAACCACGGCCACTTTCGATATCGAAAATTTCGAAACTCACCTAAATCGAAATATTTCGTTAACGGAAATGGCTAAAATGTTATGATTTTTATATGGCAGAAATACACTCGGGTACCAGGTCACTTGGTATTGTAGGCCGAGCACACTACCGCTACACCACGGCGGTCGCTTTAATATATGCCGACGGAAATATTGACATTTAACCAATCTTCGACCTTCTGCTTCATCCCAATAAATACTCACCTTAGTTTAGAAATCTGAAGAAAACAAATATGTATCTACAAATTAAAATCAGTTGCAGCAGACATACGTATGTATGTACCTACTGCTCCTTTGTAAGAGATGAACAAGCAACAATTCAAATAAAGACCAGACATGGAGAAATGGTCAAAATGAAATGTGAAAAAAGAGAGAAAGTTTTTGGCCACAAGGAATTCGCACAAGAAATTGTGAGAATGGTCGTTTGACCCGTGCAGATATTTATAAATCTTTGAGATACGAATATGTATGTTTCTGCTGAGCGCAAAAAGTTTATACCCAACAAGAAATAATGTAAATGATGGTGAGATTTAACCTAGTAAGGCAATATTAAATCACACTACCTATTGTAATAAGTCTATTTGTGGCCATCTTCACACTTCAAAGAGCTATCTGTAATGTCAAACAGTACCTATGTATGTCCTTAGTTCCCGTATATGTAATGCTCCTATATTGGCACTAAAAGCTAGTACCGTCCGAAAACATTTCAGTAAAAATTACACAAAAATTTTTTTTTTTTTTTTGAACAGGGAAATCATGCTTATTTCCATACGTCAAAAAGTTAAAAAAAGGACGTGTGGCAGTCGGGCACTGCCGCGGTATAGCTATTGCATATCATTTTTTATCAACTTATGCAATTATAATATTTATGAAAACTCAATGAGCATATTTATGACTTTAGAGCAGTACAGCCTTAACCTGTTAACAGTATAGCCTAAAAATAGTCAACAACCTATTTTATGTAGTGTACAGCTCCAATTTTATGTAAACGGCCTGATGCTAACAACAGTACAATGTCATACGCCTAAATGTCGGCAACGCTTTATATTGCTAACGCCGAACCTTTTAACATTGAAAAAAGTCCGTTACGAACTTTTCTGACATTAACATTTTTTTCATTTTACTCCCACCGCCAAGGCCAGCGATAAAATCTATGCAATAGCTTAAAAATGCAAAAAATTTTAGTTACGTCCCGAGTGCCAACAAAATATTGACCAGATGGTACTCTGTTACTTATTCACTTAAATACTTAGCTAGTACCGTCAGCTACTTATGTTTTCGGAATTTCTTTTCATAGAAAGTAGCAATATAGAAGTATGTAAATTCCCTTTCAGTTTGCCAAAGATTTTATAAAATTCAACAAATGCCTTTAATATTTTACTCCAACAACCTGTTGAAGACAGTCAATAGTTAAAGCAATTACCCCCAGTCCACAGCTTCTATACAGTCACGACGATAACGATGTAAGCGATGACAGCGAAAGCAGCCACTCAAAACAAAATGCTGTGGACACGACAAATCCTTTTGTTATCTTTCAAGCTTTTTTAGATATGTACGAGTACCTATGTGTACGACTTCGATGGAATGAGCTTGAATATTTTTGTATTCTATTTACTTATACTTGGACAAGCAACCATGAAATGAACCATTAAACAGGCTGCTATCACTGCTTTTGCTTCAAAGAAAACTTTATCGTCTCGTTGTAGTTGCAGCACTTTAAGTTTTGACCGACTTCACTTGGTCTGTCGTACAAGTCCATATATTCGCATCTGTAAGAAAATGTTTAAAAAGTGTTGCATTTTTCTACTTCAACAGGTTTTCCGATAAAAATGTGGTTATATGTAGGCTTACTGCCATTATATGCAACTAGATAAGTCGGAACTTATTTCCAAGTTATGCCTTGAAATGTCATATATTTATTAAAATAAAAAAAAATGAAAAATAAAATACATTAAATTAAATAAAAATAAAAAAAAATAAAAATAAAAAATATAAAAAAAAGTAAAATAAAATAAAAAAAATAAATACAATATAATTTAATAAAATAAATAAAATAAAATTAAATAAAAAAATAAAGTAAAATAAAAATAAAAAAAAAATAAATAAAATCAATAAAATTAAATTAAATAAACGCAAAATAATATAAAATAAAACGATATATAATAAAATAAAATAAAATAAAATAAAATAAAATAAAATAAAATAAAATAAAATTAAATAAAATAAAATAAAATAAAATAAAATAAAATAAAATAAAATAAAATAAAATAAAATAAAATAAAATAAAATAAAATAAAATAAAATAAAATAAAATAAAATAAAATAAAATAAAATAAAATAAAATAAAATAAAATAAAATAAAATAAAATAAAATAAAATAAAATAAAATAAAAAAAATAAAATAAAATAAAATAAAATAAAATAATAAAATAAAATAAAATAATAAAATAAAATAAAATAAAAAATAAAATAATAAAATAAAATAGAATAGAATAAAATAAAACAAAATAAAATAAAATAAAATAAAATAAAATAAAATAAAATAAAATAAAATAAAATAAAATAAAATAAAATAAAATAAAATAAAATAAAATAAAATAAAATAAAATAAAATAAAATAAAATAAAATAAAATAAAATAAAATAAAATAAAATAAAATAAAATAAAATAAAATAAAATAAAATAAAATAAAATAAAATAAAATAAAATAAAATAAAATAAAATAAAATAAAATAAAATAAAATAAAATAAAATAAAATAAAATAAAAAAATAAAATAAAGTAAAAAATATGATAAAAAGTATTAAATTTAATTAAATTAAATGAAGTAAAACAAGTAAAATACAATAAAATAAAATCAATAAATGAAATGAAGTTATATATTTAAAAGAAAATTAATTTAAAAGAATTATGTGAAATGAACAGACCAATAACCTTTAATAAAAAGGATAAAGAAATTACTTTAGCATTATAGTTTTTTTCCTATAAACTCTTATCTCTCCTTTGAGGTAACCTGCTTACATCTCTGGGTCTGTAAGCAAACCCAGCATACACAAAGATATACACGACGAGTTTTCTAGAGCACTCTGCGCCCAGTTGACTGCTATTTTGAGGGCAACTTATAGCCTCTTGTAGGCCACAATTTCGATAAATAATGAGACACACATAAGCAA
>CAXKVI010000005.1:113443112-113463112 GCA_964058755.1 Campiglossa producta
GCGTTATATGTGTAATTTATTTCTCCGACAGGTTATAGATTAAAGTTGAGAAAAATATATGTGAAAGTTGTGATAAACAAGCGAGAATAATGATTGAGTTGAAAAAACCCATTTTGGTTAGATATAAATCCTTAAGTATTGATTTCCTGTGCAACAAATCCGTAAGAGTTTTTCAAAAACCTCAAATTTTAAACCTTATTTCCCAACATTTTAAATTTAGCATAATCTGGTTTTTGTCAAGGGGGTGTCGAAATAATGCCCGTTCAGATTTCTATGGTGGGTGACGATAACATATATGTAGAAAACGTTGCAAGAGGGAGAACACTCTCTCCGCTATAACCCAGTGAGCTTCGAATCTTGGGATAAATATAAACTCCAACAATACTTTTTACTAAAAGAAGGTCAGGCGGAAGTAGTCGCTATAAGACTGTGTGCATACTGTGTGATAAAATTTACCCCGTATCGAAAATCTCTAGTTCAAAGCTTGCTCGCTTCCAGTGCGTTCGGAACCTCTACCAGTTCGTCTTCTATGCTTTTACATGTAATAAACTGGAGAATTTAACATGGCGATGTCCTAAGCGGTGGAAATTGCCCCTCGCTGCATTATCTTTTCGACAGCACCGAACTGGTAGGAAAATTGGTGCTATTTCTATAGTTCTTATAACTAGTTGATCAATGGGGGTTTACTCTGCGAAAAGATAGTTATCCCAAAAATACTATGTTAGAGCTTATAAATTTTTACAGGGCACTTCATTCTAAGCAAGTCTAAAAGCATTTTTATCTTGAATTCATATCTACATACTTATGTATGTATGTTAGTGTAATACCTGAACCCACAAATCAAGAATTCAACAGGCTGAAATTATTTTTTAAAAGACACATTCTTTTCTATTTTAACTACATAACCATTTTTCTTGTTTTAGAATTTGTTTACTTAAGCTGATAATATTTTTAGGCTTACAACATACATACATGCGTCTTGGTCATGGGGCCTATATAGGATTTGCGACTTAAAAAGCAAATTTCAACTATTCTTTCGCGAAAAACACCAAATTGTGGAAAACTGAAAAAAAAAAAAAATACATACAACATATCTACATATAGGGCCATAACAATAGCTGCATGAAACGAGCACAAAACAAATCCCGGTTTGTAAGCCAATTTGCACTTATGCTTATCTAATGTCATATCATTTGTTTAATGTGCTCGATACATGTGCATTACGCATGGAGTACGCGACGGGAGCACACCACCTCCCATAGTCTTTGGGCACATATCTTAGCTAACACACACACATGCCCAGTTATTGTTGAATGTGGCAAGTTCGCATGAAGTTTTTGACTTTAACACACTTCAATACTTTCAAGCTATAACGCAGCTGCGGCTCACGCAATGATAACCCAACGACTGCTAGCGAGTGGCTTTTAACCTCCGGGGCTCATTTCTAAGCTTATTTATGTTTATAACAAATGCGTGCCAAAGCAGTACTTGGGTTGGTATGTACAGCAGCAGTTAGCACTTAGCAGCCTCGAATTGGCATTTGCACGCATATCCTTTAAAATATTTAGATGACAATTTTGTACGCGCAAAAACAATGCACTATGGGCAGAAATGTCGAAATTGTGCTTTTATTTAAAGAGTAACATTTTCTGAAATCTTGAAATTTTTTAATAATTAAAATAAAATAAAATAAAGTTTAATTAAATAATCTCAAATAAAATTAAGAAAAATAAATAAAATAAAATTTAAAAAAATTAAATAAAAAAAAAAAATTTAAAAAAAAATTACATAAAATAAAACACAATAAAATAAAATAAAATAAATTAAAATAAAATAAAATAAAATAAAATAAAATAAAATAAAATAAAATAAAATAAAATAAAATAAAATAAAATAAAATAAAATAAAATAAAATAAAATAAAATAAAATAAAATAAAATAAAATAAAATAAAATAAAATAAAATAAAATAAAATAAAATAAAATAAAATAAAATAAAATAAAATAAAATAAAATAAAATAAAATAAAAAAAAAAAAAAAATAAAGTGAAATAAAATAAAATAAAATAATATAAAATAAAATAAAATAAAATATAAAAAATTAAAAAAAAATAAAATAAAATAAAGTGAAATAAAAAAAAATAAAATAATATAAAATAAAATAAAATAAAATAAAATAAAATAAAATAAAATAAAATAAAATAAAATAAAATAAAATAAAATAAAATAAAATAAAATAAAATAAAATAAAATAAGAATAAGAATAAGAATAAAATAAGAATAAATTAAAAATAAAAAGAAATTAAAAAAAAATTGAAAAAACAAAAATAAAATTAAATAAAATGAAATTAATTTAAAAATAATAAAAATAAAGTAAAAGAAAAAAAAAATAAAATAAAGGAACTATGAATTGTATGGTAATATAGACAACCTAAAAATCAGTCGCCGACTTACGTTCTTTGGTCACACAGTGCTTTCTCCATACAACGTACAAATTTAGCATGAAATCTCTAAGCCATAACCTTTGGTGTACATGAATATCTATTTCAGCAGATCAATCCAGCATGCTGTATAGTTCGTGAACATGTTTTGGTCATAGAAATTCATCTAACATCACAACTAACGGCTGTTGTAACAGGTAATTTGAGTTGCTTATGGTGCGTGGAATTGGTTTTGCTGGCGTGGCATTACTGCTGATTTGCTGTTGGCAGCGCAAGATACGCGAGATGTGGTGTGATATTACCTTAATGTGCTCGCAGAATGTTTACTAAATTGAGTCAAATGTGCTTCAAATGTGCTGCCACCTCACGACTGACGACAGCTCATCCAATTGTTTGAGTGAATGGCAAACTTGGCCGCCTACTACTCACTACGAACTACGCAATGTGCGAGGGCATAAAAAGGATTTACCAGGATATCTGTTATGTATTCTGTGATGTTGTCAGCAAAAATGTAACTGCTAGAGCGCATTTGTATCTACTTGTATTCTAATATTCATTCAGGCATCTTAGTGGATATTGCAAATGTGAATCCAATTGTGTACATGGAAATTTTTAGTAGCAATGATGCACCCACTCTTCAGTATAAATAAATAGATATGTATATTAGGTATGTATCGAGATTTTGTTTGGTTAAAGGGTTTTTGGGGTTTATACGTACTTTAACTCATCACCTTCATCCTTTATTGGATTTTAACGTCGTCTGGATTCGGCACGAAGAGAGCGCTTGCTATGTTAAAGCATTGGAAAGGAGTTGCCGGCCTATGCTTTGAGGGAACCCAGGACATCTTTAATTTGTTTTTCTCAGTGGAGCTTTCCTTTTAGAATGCTGCCGATATCGGTGAATCGAAAACTTTTGATCCGAAAGTTCTTTGCATAACATGATTCATCTATCGAAGCCTTTGGGTTTCAATTCGTAAAATTTCTTCAAATATACCTACTTGAACTTACATGAAGGACCATTATTTCTTCGTAGAAATTTCCTATCAAATACACTTAAAAAAACAAGTGTCCATGAATTGACACCCCTAATGCACAAACATTTTTAACATTACACGTCTGAGAAGAAATAAAAAATTCATGTCCGCTTAGAGATTTGTTTACGCTGCGCAATGAAAAAGCCTACATTCACAATGGAATTAGAATAAGACAATAAAAGATAAATTTAGCATAGCTTGTAAAATAAAAGTGCTACCTATTTACATATATGTAAGGGGATGTATAAGCCATATAAGGCAATGTGCGAATCGGGAAAACTATTGTTCGGCTTATGGTTATCATAAATGCATATTGAATAGAAAATATTTGCTGTTACATATTGCACCTACAAATGTTCTGAACAAATTGCTCTTTTAGTGCACTAATAAAATATGATGGTCCTATAAATATAAACTGAAACTAATAAATTATTAATTTCAATCATAAGGATGTAAGTAAATATGTATACAACACATGTGGATTGACACTAAAACAAAGCACTCAACTGTGAGCGCTTAGAGAGCGGATGAATATAAAGTATAATTCGAGGCACTCAGACTCCAAGTAATTCTGGAGATGCCGCCCAGTGTGGAAATTGCCTTTTCCTCATGACAAGATCTAGAATTAAAATGCGAAGGGTCTATGTAGGAAGATGGAAATAGTTTTTATTTTTAGTCGGTTTTAATACAATTTTAAATAATAATTTTTTTTTAGTTGTTTGAGTTTTATAATTACACCGCTAAGTTTTAAACGTTTCGGACTATACAGTTTCAAGCCAGCCAAAATTTCAAGTAAACTTCAAAACACTTTTTCAAGGAAACATAAATCTTTGTCAGTGGAAAGAATTCGAACCGAATTTCTCGAAATCATACTCTACTGCTCTACCCGAGCTGTTTCACACCAATAAATATTTTGAGATAAAATCCAATGATTTGGAAAGGCTTTCAACTATAAAATAAAATTTATGATCTTAAACATGATTTGAAACGAAGCGCTTCGAAAAATATTCGACTGCTCTACTACTGAGCTTCGGAATACACAAAACTGTTGTCAATGACTTGAAAACTTATATAAGGGGCCCACAAAAAATTTTTTTAAATTAATTTGGAGTAAGAAACTTTCATAATTTTATCGAACAAATGGACTGGAAAAAGGAAATTTCAATAATATTTTACGGTTTGAATACTTTTTCCCCAACTTTCAATATATTCAAGCAAATCTGGATCCTACTTTTATGTAGATGGGGCTACTATGGTTTTGATTGACAAAAGGCCAGCGCCATCTTTTGGCACCGCATTACCGCATTAGTCAGGTTTGACAGACACATTTGCTCTTCTCGCCTATTTAGCCGCGAATAATTTTATCGACACTGGCAATCCCTAGCGAGTAAATTATTTAAAGAAAATTGTTTTAATAGCCGGAAGTGTATTCTTCAAATACCAGCCAAATGAAACCATAAATCGACGTGCCATACGAAAACTAACACTGTTGAAATTCTGTGAGAAGACTAACACTTTTATTTTGTGTCTGACGTAAACTAACACTTTTGGCTAGTATATTTTCTTCTGAGAAAAAATGTAAGTGTTTTCTTCAGACACAAAATTTTAGTGTTAGTTTTCGTATGGCACGTTGAAATGTTATTTTTGCAAATACATGTATAGCGACAATTTTTTTGTATATTACATTGTTGTCGAAACCTTTGCAGATTATGCAAATTTCAAGATCCTAACTCAACGGGAAGATGGTTGAAAATCTAAAGCAAAGACACGTAGCCACAGAAGCGCCACCTAGCTGCAACATTTGTTTTTAACTTTGATCCATAAACACTATATAAAGTTTTTATTATGGAAGCCTATGAAATGTTGGTCAAGAAGATATGCCTTGGATAGTTAGCGACGGGGTTAGGTACTACACCGTCCTCACTGGGCAGTGTATCACGCTCAGAGCTCAAGATATGGGCTATAACACTGGGTATGGGATCTAATCAACTTTTTAGAAGAGATTGAGGCATACATAAAAAAACTACATACCCTGTTTTTTCGAAGTTAGCCTCCAAAATTTAATGGCCTTCTACACCAGTGAATTATTTAACTCAACTCTGCCGCGAAATAGGCGAAGAGGTTGAGAAGAGAGGGGAAGAGTACACTTGAAAGCGTACCGTCAACTCGTTTCAAGTTTATCTTGTTATCTCTTTCACTCCTCCTTGTTCGCCCGTATTTTCTTTCATAATTGCATTCAAGAAAAATGTACAAGTGTAGAGACGCATAGAAAACACCAAAGAGAACGCCAGGAGTTATGGGCTTTCGAAGTTCAAAGTTAGACCATTTTTTAATCTTGCTTTGCAGTTGCTGTATTGAAAAAGTTAAAAATGGAAAACATAAGCATAGCTACGGTTTTTAATTTATTCGGAGACGCCATTGACAGCTTTTAAAACAAAAAGTGGATACCAATCGAACAAGGAAGTCAAGCAGACCACGCCCACATTTTTCCTTTTTTAATTGTTTAAATACACCAATTGGAGAAGCAAAATTAAAATGGTCTAATTTCGAACTTCGAAAGCCCTAAACTAAATTTTGGAGGCTAACTTCGAAAAACGGGGTACCTACGTAGTTTTTTAAGCATGTCTCAATCTCTCCAAACAAGTTGGATTGATCCCATACCAAGCCGGCTGCTGTAGAGTGTAGTCTTGCCAGTTCTCATCTTGAGTAAGGAGCTTGGGAGTGGATCACAATCAGACAAGAAGTTAATTTTTGATGATTAGATTTTTCCAGCTGATTTCCTCAACTGCTCCTGTTTCCTAGTTATTAGAAATGCGTGCTACACAAATTAGCATTCATTATTTTACAAAGCAAAAACAGCTCTCCAATAAAAATATGTACCTCACCAGTGCACCCAATTGTGCCTAACCAAGCAACTCGATTTTTTGCTCAACATAATATTTGTTGACAGAAACAGATTATTTCAACCCACCCTTCGCCACCCACCTCTCCCTCACTTTTTTCGTGCACATCGGCAATTAATCACATCTCTATAAACAACTGAATAGCCAAATAAATTCGCCCACCTCCCAACACTAATCAACCTACCAAGCACCAGAAAAGTACCGCCAGTTCACCAAGTGGCATACAAATTCGTAAAGTCAGTGGCGGCATGCAGCCAATCGTTGTGGCAAATAAGACAAAAATAAGTCTTATGAAATATCAATGCAGTGCACATTTGTACAAACAAACAATAACAAAGCTTTAAAGCAAAGAAACAACTTTATTTCAGTTCACACAAAAAATGGAAGCAGCACCTGTTGAGTTTGCAAAGTCGCCAAACATTCCTTCTTTTTCTCAAAAACCAAATCGGTAGCATAAAAAATACGTACCGTTAACGTGGCCACGTTTATTTAATCAAATCAGCATGACGAAAATCTCCGTGCAACATCCACACAAAAAAACGGTAAAGAGCAAAATCATACAACAACTCACAGACCGCAGCACAAAGCAAAAGAAAAAGCAACTGACATTGATTGTCGACAGCGAGCGGCTAAAGCGACGACGACAAAGCAAAAACCAAGACAACTCAAAAAGTAAGCAAACAAATACACGACCAACTAACCAGCCAACAAATAAATGAACAACAACAACAACATCAGCAATCAGCAATAAGAACAAAATGCGGCTTGCAGCACCCACTTATTTGATGGTGTCGCGTCGATGATTCCCTAACACCTCGCATGGCACTCAATGTAGCCTTTATTGTGTGTGTGTGTGTGCAACTTGACTGTGTGCAGTTTGTTGGCAGCACATTCAAACTGGGCCAACAGCCAGTTCCGAACACCAAACAAGAAAAGTTTGCAAAAGGTGACCAAAAAGAAACGGCACTCTTTGCCTCGCATGTGGCATGCCACATATGCACACTTTGACCCGGCTTCAGCATGTGCTACATGTCACATCACATCACATACTGCTAGTCGTATGCCAAGCAAATGAACACAAACACACAAACATAGAGTCAGCTATGAAATACAACGGCGTACCCAAAGTAAAAGAAAACTCCATCAAAAACAACAAAAACAAATACACTGCCGTATATGTTGCAAGTTGGCGAGCATGTATGTAGCAGCAAATAAGAGCACTGGCAGCCACATAAAGCAGTACAGAAAAAGAAAAATTTCTCAAACCACCCACGAGGATGAAGGATATGCATACACCTCATGGAGAACATGCAGCACTGACCCTACTCACATGCATACACACATACCTGCACGCAGGTAAATATATAAAAAAGCATTCGCTCATACATTTCGGGCCACTTGTATGCGCGACTACCAAGGCAATACATTTTGGCACATTCCCGTTGCTGCCAGTCGCGAGCTGTCTACTTTGACTCTTTTTACTGTAGTGGTTGTGCCTGTCTCATACTCGTACTCAGTCTGATTGCAAGTAGAAAGAAAAAAAATTGCCCAATACGAGCACCACAACAAAGGTACAAAAACGAAATTTTGATAGCAAATGGGAGTTTGATATGATTTTTTGTTGCAGCTGCTGCTACTTCTGCTATGGTTGCATGTAGTAGCACATGAAGTCGCATGCCCAGTGTCGGCCAAGTTTCTGGCATGAGTCAGACTGGTGGAGAGAAACGTCACTTGTTTGTTGACGTTGGCCAATCTGTCGATTGAAGTTGTTCTTTTTGCATACAATTTTTTGTTGTATAAATTTTCTAGCTGGGGTGATGGTACATTCATGCATATGTACTATATGATATCATATTTACAGTCCTTTCCCAGCTCCATAAAATTTTATATCAGTGGAGGGTTTTATCGCTATTATCAAAAATTTTTAAGAAATTTTTTGATATTGAATAAAAAGAAGAGTAAGACAATATTCCTATTAACTGAGCTACAAAACATGGCATATCGGACAAAATCTAAGCATCGAGTTAAGATATCGCAAAAATCATCACAAAAAGCATCTTCACTGTTATCTTTGTCTGGCAATTTTACACCGATTATCAAAAGTAACAGGTTAACAATTGTTCATGTCTCAATTTACACACGTCCATGTAAGAAGTTTTTTGTTAAATTTTAAGCAAGATAATGTAGGCCGTAGGAATGTCGCTGGTAGTTTTTATAGATTGCTAATATCATTTTACAAACATATTTTACTTCCAATTGTAAAAATTTAATAACTACACAGAACAAACTGAGCAATCAATATTGTTCAGGAAGGCGAAACCACCTTATTGTCGAGAACGTTTTTCCGCTGGCTGATCATTTTAGGTTCCATTTAGCAGATAAAGAGTATATATGGGCCTTTTAAAAATTCGGTCGGAACTCAAGTGATCACTAAAGTTATCGGAATTCAGTAGATAATATCGATAAATCAGGTGATTTCTATTTTATTTAGTACTTGACCAATATGAGAAATCTATTGTAAAGAAAATACGCAAAAAACCGGGTATAAAAAAAGGTATTTAGAACGTTATTCCCGATAATGCTTCATTTAAATTTTTGCTGACGTTATACACACGCGTCTGCAACGCTTTGATGTTCAATCTTTTTTAGTTATGATGAATAAAATTTGTTTGAACTTGTGTTACTTAAATAAAAATGTTACTCATACGCGATGTATGACGATTAAAAAATTTAATAAAATTGTAAAATTTCAGGATATACAATATACTACAAGTTGGCAGGACCTACAGTTTTTAGCCGACTCCGAGCGGCACTTGCAGGGCAAATGAGTTTTTTCTGAGAAGCTGCTCATGGCAGAAATACATACACCCGGGGAGTTTGCAGTAAAACTACTGCCGAGGGGCGTATAGAACACACTACCGCTACACCATGGCGGCCGACGTCGTTTATATATTGGCAAAATATTACCATTTTCAATTTTCGTAGGCTAAATGAACTTTTTTTGCGGACTTAGTATAAGCCACCAGCTAAACCTCTCTTCACGGGTAATAGTTGTCCTAGATAAGGAAAACTTGACATATTCTTATGTTATATAGACTAAAACCTCTATCCATATCAAATTTCGAAAGAGCATTTTTTTCCATATATTTTTAGAACTTTTTATTAAACACACATATGCTACGTATGTAAGTTTTCATCACATGCTTGTATGTGTGGTTTTATGGTTGTGTGTACATATGTAAGAAGCGATCTCCCCCACAAATGCGCGATTTCCTTGCAAAGCTAAAAAAATCGAATTGATTGAGTTAATAAGAAGAAATGATCAACATATTTGACACACTTTCACTCAATAACATTGCAAGGATTTCATACGAGTGTGCATAACTGTAGGTATGGATGTTTGTGCATGGCAGTTGATGTGGCGCGAAAACGTTTTTTGGTCCGTTTCCTTTTTCTTTTGCCACTCAAAGACAAAGAAGTTGAAAAAACTGCATGTAAACAAATTGTGGCAAGTGCACAAAAAACTGTCTGCCCTGCGCACATACAAACAAACAGACTGAGCCACATACACCCACACGCAGACAAATATGCAATGTTATAAGGCAACTTAAAAAATATTACAAAAGGCAAGAGGTGAATTTTCATTCATGTCGTCAACGTATTCGCTTTTCACGCGATGCCACATACAAAAGTACAAACACAAACATGCTCAAATACGTATGAATGTATGTGAAAAACTGCTGGGAAAAAATTGTGATATTCTCGTGTGTGCGAATGTTTATTGTGAAAAAAAGCTAACTCAGAAGTGCACAAAAGAAGGAACACGGCACGGAAGCATCGAGCCATTGCATGCGACTCAACAGAAAAACTGCCAAAAAATTCGTCCTTGGAAGCGTTGCAGTTTCTTTTTATGTCGAGTGACGTGAATGGCGCGTGCCGGCGAAATTTTCTAAAAATAAGCAAAAAGGAAAAAAGATGATGTTACAATACAATTGCCGGTATGGCACAACCAAAACAGCGCAACCACATACATATCGACATGGAATTTATAACACACACAAACAACAAATAAGTACAAAGAACAGATGTCGATTTTGAAGTCGACTTCGGCTGAGTTGGTGGGGGTGGTCACATGTCGCTACCGTCCACGATTAGCACGTTTGTAGTGTAATAGAGGACCGAGTAGCCATCATGTCTTGGTTGCATTGTATAAATCTTTTTAAAAGTATTCTTTTTGGCATACTTATAGGCGCCTCAACCAGCTCACTTACTCACTGATTCACTCGTTCGCTCATCGGCACGACTGTCATGCGCCATATTGCAACCCGACATATCAATGAATAGGCGCACAGCAAACATAGCGAGCTAGCAATCGAGGAATGCGAATGGCTGCAGAATCGCGCGCTCTTGTCCTGTCAACAAATGCAACAACACCTTGCTCGCATGGGCGATAAATAGTGTGAGTGGATACACGATGTTGCATGAGTATGAGAACGGGTGTGTAGGTGCATGGATGTGAGGTGCTCTTCCTCTTTGAGCGACTTTTATTTTTTCCTTGTTGCATAAACGACGGAAAACTCGTAGCACTCACGGGTTTTTCTAGTCCATTTTTCTTGGCGTTGGCGAACATTTCTGCACTTCTTTGTTTTTGAGGAAATCATTTACGCCAATTACAGTGGCAATTCAACACTTGTCGTTTTTCTTGACAGCACAATTTTTTATTTATGTTTCCTGTACTGAGTGCTTGATATGGTTAAATTGGGTTGATATGATAGTGATCGGTTGTTTGTTTGGTTTTAGGATGATAAAGCGAGATGATATGTTTGTTGATTTTTTTTTTTTTTGAATCACCTCGTTCAGAATGAAAGTGATTGGACTGAGCAAAAATAAGCAATCGGAAAGAATTTGAATAACAATTAAGCAGTAACTATTTGAGGTATGTACATAAATTGCATAGGTTCAGGTTTTTAGTACTTAATTGAGATGAAATAAAAAAAAATTATATAAAATGTAAATAAACAATTGTAAATAACAAAAGAAAAACAAGGAAGAAATAAAAAAAAAATTAAAAAAATGTAAACTAAATAAAAAAATAAATTAAAACAAACATACTAAAAAAAAAAAAAAAAAAAAAATAATAAATGAAAAAATTGAAAAAATAAAGTAGAATAAAAAAATAAAACAAAATAAAATAAAATAAAATATGTTTGAACCAGGTTCCTGCAGCGCGTGGGTAAATTTTTCTCAAAAAACACATTTTCGTACAATCCTGAAAATTGATTCACAATACCGTCGGTATTTACAGCAATAGACTATAAGTCAAAAGCAAACAAAGAGTTTAAAATGAAATAAAATAAAATAAAATAAAATAAAATAAAATAAAATAAAATAAAATAAAATAAAATAAAATAAAATAAAATAAAATAAAATAAAATAAAATAAAATAAAATAAAATAAAATAAAATAAAATAAAATAAAATAAAATAAAATAAAATAAAATAAAATAAAATAAAATAAAATAAAATAAAATAAAATAAAATAAAATAAAATAAAATAAAATAAAATAAAATAAAATAAAATAAAATAAAATAAAATAAAATAAAATAAAATAAAATAAAATAAAATAAAATAAAATAAAATAAAATAAAATAAAATAAAATAAAATAAAATAAAATAAAATAAAATAAAATAAAATAAAATAAAATAAAATAAAATAAAATAAAATAAAATAAAATAAAATAAAATAAAATAAAATAAAATAAAATAAAATAAAATAAAATAAAATAAAATAAAATAAAATAAAATAAAATAAAATAAAATAAAATAAAATAAAATAAAATAAAATAAAATAAAATAAAATAAAATAAAATAAAATAAAATAAAATAAAATAAAATAAAATAAAATAAAATAAAATAAAATAAAATAAAATAAAATAAATTAAAATTAAATAAAATTAAATAAAATTAGATAAAATAAAATAAAATAAAATAAAATAAAATAAAATAAAATAAAATAAAATAAAATAAAATAAAATAAAATAAAATAAAATAAAATAAAATAAATAAAATAAAATAAAATAAAATAAAATAAAATAAAATAAAATAAAATAAAATAAAATAAAATAAAATAAAATAAAATAAAATAAAATAAAATAAAATAAAATAAAATAAAATAAAATAAAATAAAATAAAATAAAATAAAATAAAATAAAATAAAATAAAATAAAATAAAATAAAATAAAATAAAATAAAATAAAATAAAATAAAATAAAATAAAATAAAATAAAATAAAATAAAATAAAATAAAATAAAATAAAATAAAATAAAATAAAATAAAATAAAATAAAATTAAATAAAATTAAATAAAATAAAATAAAATAAAATAAAATAAAATAAATAAAATAAAATAAAATAAAATAAAATAAAATAAAATAAAATAAAATAAAATAAAATAAAATAAAATAAAATAAAATAAAATAAAATAAAATAAAATAAAATAAAATAAAATAAAATAAAATAAAAGAAAATAAAATAAAATAAAATAAAATAAAATAAAATAAAATAAAATAAAATAAAATAAAATAAAATAAAATAAAATAAAATGAAATGAAACGAAATGAAATGAAATGAAATGAAATGAAATGAAATGAAATGAAATGAAATGAAATGAAATGAAATGAAATGAAATGAAATGAAATGAAATGAAATGAAATGAAATGAAATGAAATGAAATGAAATGAAATGAATTGAAATGAAAATAAAATGAAATGAAATAAAAAAATAAAAATAAATCAAATTACACGGAGAAAAATATTTTTCTAAAATCTAGAAATATATGTTCTCAATCTAAAATTGGTAAATAATTTGAGAAATTTTAAAAATTTACTTGATTTTAACTGATATTCGTCAAAAAAGCTTACTTCAAGCAAGCAAGTTACTTTCTTATCAAAAACAAAATAAAAACCAAAACTTTAAGGAAAAAGTGTTCAAAAAATAATTTAAATAACTAAGAAAAATTTTCACTTTTTTGAAGAATTATTTTCTTATTTATTTAACTTTTTTCAGTTTATATTGTTTGAGCAACACTAGCTATAGTAAATTAGTTTATTTTATTTGCATTACAAACTCCTGTAATTTGATGAAAATGCTTTATCGTTAAAAGTTTATGGAAATACATAATTTATACTTGCAATCATAAATTGTGGTATTTTCCCAACCAAACCTAACACAAGCAGAATGACGTTCTAAATGCTCAGAACCCAAGCGCTCGCCCCAATTGAACACATAGAAGGTAAAGGTAAGGTCCAATAGATTTCATAAATATAAAAATAAGAATTTAAATAAAACTAAAAATCTTTGGTTGATGTAGAATTAGGGCCGGGACTCCCAGCACAACTTCCTCTACCATAATAATTTTGCGTCCATGAAACTGCAAGACAAAATTTGTTTATTTCAAGTAAACATTTCTTATTTATTTTAGTGTTTATCAAGACACAATTAAGAAAACATTTTCCAAGTTCAAAATTTTTCCTCGCTTTTCTTGTTTATGCCTTGTTTCTAGTAAAAAATTCTCTCCGTGTATAATAAAAAATATTAAATTAAATTAAAAAAAATAAAATTAAAAAAAGTAAAAAAAAAAACAATAACAAAAAAAATACAAAAAAAAAATAAATTAAATACAAATAAAAAACGAAAAAAATAAAATAACGCAAGTCTATAGCTACATACCTCGTTGCATACCGGATAAACACAAAAATCCTGCCTTCGCTTGTAAAATATTCCCCTCAACTCATAATTGTTTTTTCTTCGAATGAGGTTCTTTAATCGCTTCAAAAAATATAAAATAAAATAAATTAAAATAAAAAAAGTAAAAAAAAATAAAAAAAATAAGAAGAAAAAATAAAATAAAATAACGGAGGTCATACATACATAGCTAACTGGATTCATTATCTCGTTGCAAACAGTATAATATTTTTCTCTGAATGAAGCTCTTTAATCGGTCCAAAAAATTTCAGATAAATGTAAATCTCATATTTTAATGCTTCTATTTCGCCCTCGAGTTTGGTTACAGGTTAGCCATTTTGGGTGCATTCAAGCCATTTGCAACTAGTAAGCTGGACATAAGCATTGAGTTTGTGCCAATTGTATAATCTAGTAAACGATTGTTGTTTTTTTGCCTGTTGCCGCTCTGCTAAATGTTTTGTGCGATTTGCTACAATTCACTTGTTAGTCAAGTGGCCGCTACGGGTTTCTGTTATTTTGGTGCACCAACAAGCCCCTTTTACTTGCCACACACCGGAGTTCATCAAGTGGACTCGAGCGTGTGACCAAAGTGGCCTTTGCAGTTGGGTGCTTCGCAGTTCAACTGAACGCTTACATGAATTTATGCTATGAGCACTTCAAGTGTTTTGTGTATAAGTCACTCTGACCCATAAAAGCCATCACGTTTTTAGCTAAAATTGCAACAAAGTGACCGACGTAAACTCGAAATGGTGCTGTAAAAAAATATAAAACGAAAAAAAGGTTGTAAAAAGTATGAAATTTGTTTTCGAGCGTATTAATTGATGTTTTAAATTTAAACTCAACTCTTTAAATGTTCGCTGGCATTTTGCTGTTGGACTGGATTGATGTGAGTATTTTGTTAAAATTGTATTTTATGCGCTACGAGTTTATTTACAAAATTAAATCAAATATTTTGTTATAATTAAATTGCATCTACATAGCCGCATCCAACTCAGACTGAGTCTCAACAAATGTCCGATTGCTGCGCAAATTTCCACTGCAATTAGTGGATGCTTGTGAAATTGATTTGAGAGTATATGTAAATAAAAACGCGCTAACTAAGTATGTTCATATGTATGTGTGTTGCTTAATTTATCCAAAAACTGATAAAATGAAAAACAACAAAAAATAAGAAAAAGTAAAATTCAAAATAACTTAATTGATTTTAAAAATGCATAAAGCTGTGGTGTAATTAAATATTTGCTGCACTTTTTCCAAGACAAATACACATGCACTCCAAACTCCCACCCCCGTGCGCTTTGCTGTTGCATTCGTCGTACCGCTGAACCAACGCTACCGCTATTCGTGCAAATCGGCCTTGTTCGTTCGTGCGTAATGCACACAAAATGGCTATCGCAAGCGGATCCGAGCTTTGGCTATTGCAGCGTTGCAACTAAAGTGCATTTGAGTTTCATTGCAATAACGGTTTTGATTTCGTATTTATATAGCTTTTTCCACATTCACAGTTTGTTCGTGTATTTTTCTTTCAGTTCTTTTTGTTTGGGTTTTGTTACCTTTAGCATTTCTTTGATTCGATTTCACTATTTCGTTGAGTTAATTTGTTTTTCTTTTATTTTTTTATTCCTTTTTTGTTGTTGCAGTTGTTCGTGTTTCGTAGCTGTTTTTTTTTGTTTGTTTTTGATCTTTTTGTGGTTTATTTGCAGCTGCTTTAGCATTCACCTCAAAGTAATTTGTCCATTTGTCCACAAATATCATGCTGCAACAACTTTGTTAACCAGAATCAACATTAACCAGAATAAGCAACTCGTAGTTTTCGAATTATTCATAATGTCACTTAACTACACCGGTATACACACATACATACTATGTACATTAGGGTGATTCAAAAAAAATGTCGACTTGGTCTTACCCCCTAAAAGGTATTGATGAGAAAATAAGCCTTGCAAAAAATTAGCGCTCTAACTTAATCCTTAGGGGTGGCTATTTTTTTCGCCCTTTCCCATACATTTTGTATGGGGAAAAATTACATTTTTTTTTTTCGAAGTGAAGATAATTACAGCCATTTGACAATGACTGAGTTTTGTACTATTGCACACACATACACAGCAACACGTATAAAATCTAGTAAATTTTAAATGTCTGTAACTATTTCAATAGTTAAGATAATCGCACATGGTTTACCATATTGGAAGCTTCAAAGCTTCAACTTTAAGCGTGTGCAAAAATATTTTGAAATAAGTTTCAAAAATTGAAAGAAAATTCACTTTGAAAAAAAAATGCCAGAGGGCGAAAAAATAGCCACCCTAAGCGTTAAGTTAGAGGGCAAATTTTTTGTAAGGCGTATTTTCTCCTAACTTTTTAGGGAGTAAGACCAAGTCGACATTTTTTTTTTTAATCACCCTAATACATACATTTATATAAGCATTCATCATATGGGATGCATTAAATGATAAAAAATATAAGCCCTAAAGTTTGACAACCAACGAGTTAAATTGCGTTTCCTTCTTTAACAAAAAGAAAAAAAGTCTCCCTACATTCTCAAGAAGTTTTATAAAACTATCGCACAAACCAACTTTCATATGTGACCAGGAATGGTTTAGCATTCGGAAAGAACTTTTGGGAAATCTTATTTAAATTCGAAGTTACTTCGACACTTCAAACTTCGACTGTTGTCGAGGCGACTTTTGCAGTTTTCTTTCTGAAGGTGAACCTAAGCTCCCGACAAAAAAATTGTCTCCGTGGGAATATTTGATACAAAAGGTAAACTAAATTTATCAAGTATTTTTTGATATCATGCAAGGTGGCTCTAGCTCGAGATCTATAAGTTTTACAAAAATAACTATTTTCATTGTCGATGGGGATCTTCGCGACAAATAAACGGTAGGGGAAAATTTTTCTACGCATACTAAAGTTTTCGAGATAAATCCAGATAAGTCCATACGTGGGAAATATTTTCATATAATTTCCAGATCTAACTTTACAATCCGATATCTCAGAACCAGTTACTCTTACGCCCAATTTCACAGTGCTGGATTAACTTACGTTCCACAAATTTTCAATTTTTCAATTTTGAGTTAACCAAAGGTTTACTGCCCAACTTTGGTGGTTTAACCTCTGGTCATATATCGGAAGGCGTCTACCAACAATTTATGTAGAAAAATTCAGTTAAATAACTTAAATAAAATTGCGAATCCATAGTTAACTGTTGAACTTAAGTTAACCTGCCACTGTGAAATTGGGCCTTAGAGAAAAAATGCTGGGACCAAATTTGTAGAGAATTTCCAGGTCTACAACTTGGTCTCAAATTTGGCTCTGTGGAAATTTTTGTTGTTTCAAATGTCAATATTGACCGGACTAATATTGGGAACTAGCAAAAAGTACTTTCCAAATTTCCTTTTCCGATTTCGATGTGTTTGCATTCTGCACTTGTTCTTAGGACTTTTATATGGTTTTACCGACATACATTAATACCTCCCTTCATTTTCTATAGATACAAAGTATTTATTTTTACAGTGGTACTTAAATTGCCATCTAATAGTCTTTTTTTCTTCACATTTGCCATTTGCCATGTCATACACGATCTACAAAAACATTTCGAAAATTTTTTCGATTAAAAAACTCATCTAAGCAATTTATGCCAAGACGTAAAAATAAAATTCCAAATAACCAAAACTGCAACATTAATGGCGGCAACATTGCGTGCGTAGAACAGCGATAAGAGCCCGAGGGCCAAGTGGGTGTTGTTAGGGCAGGGTAATGGATGTATACACGTAACAAAAACAACAATAACAACAATAACTACTTTTACTAACGACGCATCTCATTTTACATTTTACAACTATGCGAACATAAATTTAGATATCTTGGCAATAACGGTAAACCATCATTTTCGGGCAGCCAAAGCAGTGCAGGGTTGAAAAGTTCATTCATACATACTGTACATTCGTATGAATGTGGGTAGAGCGTATCCTAATGTGGTATATGAGGATAGGTGTAGCAGGCTACTTACATAGTTGCCCTCACTTGTGTGCTTAGGTACGCATGTGGCAAGCATTTTCCAATTGGTAAGTGCTATAACTGTTTTTAATGTGGCAGGCGTTACTCAAAATATATTCTCTATACCCTAAGTACGAGTATGTACGTAGAATTGCAACTGCTGATGTTGATGATGATGACGAGGCTGGTGATTAAATGCGTACGAACAATTTTTAGTGCTTCCACGATAATCGAATTTTTGTTGCAAGCTGCCACCGGCACATTTTGTTGCATGTAAACTTTATGTTTATGACTTGAGTTGAGCCGCGTAGAGTTGCGTTCTCTAATCACAATTCTATGCAGTGCAGGCAACCAACCATCAGTCAACAGCCAACAGCAGCCATTAAAATGGTAAATAAAGAATAACAAAATATATAAAATGAGAAATAAAGAATACAAAATGAAGAATTATATGGATCATAATAAGATTGAAACACCAAGATGAGCGAGCGGCTACATGATGAAATGCTGTCAAAGCAATATATTCATCTACAAATGGTTGCGTTTTATGTGGGGGTAGGCGTATATTAGAGCGTTCCAAAAATGTATGGAAGAAATTAAGATTCGAAATTTGATATGCATATGCTCTATATCGCTGCGTTTTAGCCTAAATAGCATGTGCTCAAAATTGTATTGTTCTTGGATAAGTTTTTGCTAGCAGCTTATACTAAGTTCGCAAGAAGGCCATTAAGACTTCGAAAATGACATAATTTTAATATTTTGCTCATACATATGTATGTATATAAAGGACTGTGTAACAAATCTACAACTTTGAATTTTTATAAGGACAACAGGATTCTTTACAAGGGTATTGAAAAAACGTAATCTCGTGAAAGAGACATAGGAATTTCAAAATTATTTGAGTATCTATATTGCGTAACAATATATTTTTTTAGCAAAAATAATTGTGTATACATATCTTGAAATTTTGCAATTATATTGAACTTTTTATAGACCTATGAGTGGCATTTAGTTCTTCAAGTAAGAAAAGTTTAGATAAATGTTATTCATGTTTTGGTTGATATCTCCGAAAAGGATTGAGACATTAAAATAGAACTTACACTAAGTTCGGACTCTCATGAAAACCTTTCATTTGATACGTATATTGAACATTTTCGGGACTTTTATTAGATTATAACTTTTTATAAAATATCGAGTTTTTAGAAAGTTGGAGGATAATTTTATATTATATTATATTATATTTTATTTTATTTTATATTATTTTACTCTATTCCTTCATTTTATTTTTTCTTTCAAATTATAATGCAGATTTTATAGCTCCAACACAGCCTAATGTAGCTTCAATCTGAATAAGTGCGTGTGTATGTGATAAACAAAAGTTAACGGTGATGAAGTCGAGAAAGTGCTGATGGTGACCTCTGCGACGGCGGCGCTGAGGTGAGCCGAACTCCCATATGTGAGGCTTATCTAGCAATACATGTATGTATCTATGTATGTGTGTATGTTTGGCTGGCAGTCAGTTTTTAAGACAGAACAGCATCATATTCAACGTTCTTGTCATTACAAAGTTTCTAAACTTTACGATTAAATATAAAATCGTTCGCTCGTTTCATTTATTTCGTTTCGCAAGGTTGATTCGTAATGGCGGCAGTGGGAGGGCGGTGGAATTTGGGATGAATGGCTGCGGCTCAACCGCCCGATGGTATTAAAAAATGCGCAAACAGCGTGGCGTAACTGTACTATAATAGCACTTTTATGAGCGCATCTCTAGTGAACTCGCTCCTAAATTGCTTCTTAAACAACAACAACACTAACAAATACAAAATATTAACTACAAAGCAACGAAATCCGCTACGAAATTAAGGTAACTATTGGGTTACGGCG
>CAXKVI010000005.1:113465612-113476596 GCA_964058755.1 Campiglossa producta
ATATTTTTATTTTTATTTTATTTCATGCCTGCGTTACTTGCTCTCCCTTTCGTGTAGGTACTACTGGGTATAAGAAACTACAATTTAAAAACAATGTAAAAATGCTACACAAATAAAATAAGGCAATAAGGATAAGAACAGTTTTACAACTTTGTTGTGCACTTTATGTTTCTATCACTTCTTAGCCTACCCATTTTCTCGTTCGACTCCAACTCATTTTTAGCCACCTCGCAATTTTTTCTAGCCCTTAGTATCCTACACACACATACATAGGTACTTAAGTCGAATGCAGTGCTTAGGGATATGACTACACCAATATTACCCGTTCCAGTTTGCATCATGAAAATTAGTACTGGACGCTCATCCGTCGCGGTATGAAGCGGGTCCGTGCTATGCAATTCTTCAAATCTTTGTCTTTAATGGACCATCAACCTGCATTCGTTGGCCATGTTTGGCTGTTTGGATATGCTCGTTTAGCTTGGATATGCGTTCGCTCTAGTTTGGCTTTGTCTTAAGATTACATCTGCGGGCGTGTGTGTGTGTGCAGGCAACTGCATATTCGTGAGATATTGATGCCGCCATAGTCGCAGTTGTAAAAATGCGTTTTAATGCTTCAATAAAAATAAAAAAGTTTACATTAAATTCTGGAAAAACAATTAGCGTAAAAAAGCATTTTCAAATTTGTTTCTTTCTACCATTCTTACGTCATGTAACTTTATGTTGATGTATTTCGTTGTAGTTGCAGCTAGTTTTGTTGTTTATATCATTTTTTTTGGTTCGAAAGCATGAAATGAGTTGTCAGAAATGCAAAGTTATTTTTTGGATAAGCACAGGCTAATAATTGTAAAAGCAACCCTCAGTTTTGAAGCACCAGAAGAAAAAAATTACAGTCGGAAAATGTACAGACTAAACGCACCTCGCTCAGCGAAAATTGCAGAGCCAATCTCAATTCGCGACAAATTTTAACAAAAACTGAATATTCACATTTGCGTTTCAACTTTCTAAGAATCATTATATTAGCGAAATAGTACAATTTATTCATCAATAAGAGTAAAAGATTGTTTGCTGGGTTGGAGCTGTTTCGGCCGAAATGTTCAAAATAAAAACAACTTATTTATTTTTTCTCCTACGCATTTCAACGCTTGCGCGCCTTCATCAGGGAGACCTGTTTTAATTATTTCAAACAACATAAAATACTTTAACAAACGAATTATTTAAAATATTTGGCTTTAACAATAACTAAAAACTGACATTAAAATTTTTTATCAAATATATAATCACAAAACATATTTTATCATTGCACTTGTTGCTTTCGGTTGCATTTTCTAAGTACTGCTGTGTCAGCGCTGTTTGTGTTGTCCACATCTTCCTTGAAATTCATAACATTTGTCAGCTGCTCCAACCCAGAAAACAATTTAATTTAGAATTTGGCCCAATTTGAACAAAAAAAAAAGAGTAAAAGATTTTGTTTAAGTCTTATGCCAAAACATAAATTGTTTTCATGAAGTAACGAGCAATACAAACACATCCATACATTGAGATTAACAATGATAAGAATGCTACTAATAGTACGTTTACACCGCACCAAATTTGGCAAATCTCATTTTCCAAATTTGCAATTCCCTTGTATTTGACCTCATTTGCCGAAAAATACAATCCACAGTTCCTCAAAATAGCAACCTTGCGGCTGTTCCACATTTAGAATTGCCCAGCAAGAACCTTAATGGGCAATTGACGTGTGATAAATTTTTCACTATGCACAGCTGCAAATTTCAACTAGTTTTTGTTTTTAAATGGGCTAATTCTACCAGGAAAAGACAGACGCCTTCTTGACTCTTCTTCTATTATTACTCTACAGGTGTTTAAATCATCTCGGTAATGCAGTTTCTTTCGGTGGCTTTTTGTCCTGGTAGAAGATTTTTGCAGGGAAGGTGAAGCCAAATGCAAATTTGTCAGTGTAAACGGTGTCGAACTAGCTCATTTGAATTCGCCAAATTTGGTACGGTGTAAATGTACTATTATACACATATAACTGCAGTGATAAAATATAATTACGATTTTTGTTTAAACTGATGCATGGTAACTATAACTCTCGAATTATCTATGTAGCAGAAATGTGCACTTGAGCTCTTGAAATAAGTAAAGCACTTAATGCCGAGCAACATTTTGTTTCAATGTAAATGTTGTTGAATGACAACATTAATTCTTAGAAATTTCGAATGCTCTGTCAATCAATTCAGCAGCTATCGCTCTGTTACCCTCGTAAAGTGTGTCCAACCAATTAAACTTGTACGAACTTGACGACCCATATTGGCACTGCAACTTGCATACTCGAGAAGTTTAACCCCACTTATCAGCTTGAAGGAAGAAGAAACTCTTAAGATCCATCAAAAAGCTTACAAAGCAACATAAATGTGGCAAAGAACACATCCGTGGCATTTATGAAGCCATTAAAGAGTGCAGCGCATGGATAACAACATCCAAACAACTAAAAACAATAAACAAAAAATAGCAAATAACAAACAACAAACAAAATGGCAACAACATATACATTAACATTTTATGGGCTCGCGGTGCTTATACCTACACACATACATACAAATGTACACACATAGAAGCTCTTCAGGCCATTTTGGACCTACACATAAAAGCAGTCATCAAGTACAAAGTTTTGGCAACATTTATTACCCCGTTCGCCCGATAAAAATAAGAAGCAACACTTAAAAGTTGCAATTGTAAATTTCAAAATGTCACTGTATGACGATGGCTTAATGTTGCAATATCTTAAAAACAAGTGTACACGTACATATGTATGTTGGTGAATGCAGAGATTAAACGAAGCATCAGTGCAAACTCAAAAAGTATTTTAATGCTGTTTTTTGTTTCTTTTATTTCAAAAACTGCAAATTTAGTAAAATAACTCTTGAAAAAGACGTTATAGGCCCAAGAATAGAGTGAGCTTTGATAATATTACTAAACCGTAGACGCGATATATCTCTGGCAGGTGAACTCTGATATTTTCGTCACTTCTAACGCTTTCTTTTTCGATAAGCAGCACCAGGGATGAGCATTGTTAGAAAATGTTGGCAGGGGGTTTTGCCATCGGAGTGGCGATCTCCCTCTTCCTCTACTTCCACCGGCGGGTGCCGATAAGAATACCTTCTGGACCGGAGCGTCTTCGTTCATTCGCACCACGTGTCCTAGCCAGCGAAGCCCCTGTGTTTTAATTCGCTGAGATATGTCAACGTCTGCGTAAAGCTTATACAGATCATCATAATATCTTCTTCGGTACTCGCGGTCGCCAACTTTTAGGGGGCCATAAATCTTTCGAAGAATTTTTCTCTCGAATTGCCTGCCACAAATTTATCTCCCTGCATGTTTCTCTAACCCGAACCCTATATTTATTTTAATCCATGGGTCGGCAGATTTGTAAATGCAGGTGTATACACGCGCTGTGATCGTCCGAACTATATTTTTAACATTCGCTGACCAAACAAGCGAAGCCCCCAAGCGATGTGGTTTCCCCCTTGCCCAGCGACGACTAATTCATTTGGTAAACAAAGAGCGCAACGTGTCTGTGTGATGAATACAACTTGTTTGACTGATCTTAAGATCTATGGGGCGCCGATGCTTGTTTTAATCCATATCCCTGTCTCCTTCGTATAAGAGGAACCACGCCCCTTTTTCGTTATCCCCAGTTTTTTTTTTTTTGAGGTGGAAGGATTCGATCTCATACAGCATCTGACCAAATTTCCGTGGTCTAACATAAACAATTCCAGAGATACGGACAACGAAAAATTCCTTTTGTATGGGAGGTGCCACGTCCCCTTTGTCGTTATCCCCAATTTTTGTGAAGGTGGTAGGGCTCGATCTCATACAGCCTCTCACTAAATTTCAGTGGTCCAACATAAATAATTACAGAGATACGGACAATGAAAAATTCCATTTGTATGGGAAGCGCCACGCCAACTTTTTCGTTATCCCCAATTTTTATAGAGGTGGCAGGGAGCGATCTCGTACAGCCCCTCACCAAATTTCAGTGGTCTAACCCGAATACTTCCAGAGATACGGACAATAAAAATTCTATTTGTATGGGAGGTGCCGCTCGCCCTATATATATCAAAATATTTTTTAGCCTGTGACCATCCCTGAAAGATATCCAGTGCGTGTGTAAAATTTGGTTACGATCGGCTCATTCGTTTAGAAGCCAAGTTCGTCCATATGTACATTATTTATATATATAGATTAATCTAATAACTTTAAACGAGCTAAACTTGTATATTTGTATATTTGTAGGTCCGGCACTATCTCGAGAACCGCTTGACCGATTGGGATGAAATTTGGCATATAGATAGTAAGATTGATTCTAAAAATATACACTTTGGAGTTGTCACTTGGGGCGGTTCACAGGGTTGCCACCTATTTCAATTTTTTGTATTTATGGAGCTAGATATGTCAATATGGGTATCAAATGAAAGGTATTTTCGCTGACATACCAAGTAAAATATTTTTAAGTAGGGTTGTCCCCAAAAAGTCCATTACCGCTACGAAAATTACAAAATTTTAATAATTTGCCCACATATAAAGGACAGTGTAACACATCCTCATAATTTTGGTAAGTAAAGTTAGCACTAAATTGATAGCACCGAGCAAGCTCGGGCACCCAAGTACTATTAATTAATTACTAGTCAGGGGAGCCTCAACATAAAAAAGGAAATAATGCCATGTAGTTTGATGATTTATGTATATACTGATATGATGTCTCTCACCACTCATTACTAATCTTCTGGGAACTCAAACAAAATGACCAAACCTAAAAATAACAAGCCTATTTTTTGGTAGTACCAATTTTAGTTAGTAAGTTCTAGTTATATTTTCGAGATTTAGACCCCCAATACCCCTCTTTAAGTGAAACTGCAGCAATTAAAGAGACTTCGCTGTTGTTTTCTGGCGAACAAATGATTTTAATTTATTTCTGTTCATACAAACGAATACTGCATTAATCTAGAAAATAAAATAAAACTAAATCGAATCGCAAAAGAAAGTAGCTGAAAAATGATGAGGGTTTGAGTTTAATGTTCCTTTGTTTATACGTTCATTCATATATTTCTCATGTATGTGTTGTAGGTTTGAGACTCGTCAGCTATCGAATGAGTATCAGTTGTTGTTGTTGTTGTTAGGGCTTGGCGAGTTGTAGCTTAATGGTGGCCTATCCAGAGTCTGGATAACTTCGTTCTATGGTGTTGTTGCATTGAGCGCTTAGAAGCATTTGCGGTGCACAATACCAGGACCAGATTCATCGTATTCCTGTTTGGAGATCCACATTTGTTGGAAAGTGGACAAAGACGCCAAGATGGAACCACCAATCCAGACAGAGTATTTCCGCTCAGGTGGTGCAATGATCTTGATCTTAATTGTAGATGGAGCCAAGGCAGTGATTTCTTTTTGCATGCGATCAGCAATACCTAATTACGTGTAAAAAATGATATTAAGTAAACTCACATATTTAACACAGAAAAACTATCTACTAACCTGGGTACATGGTGGTGCCGCCAGACAACACATTGTTGGCATACAAGTCCTTACGGATATCAACATCGCACTTCATAATTGATTGATAGACGGTCTCGTGAATACCACACGACTCCATGCCCAAGAATGAAGGCTGGAAGAGTGCCTCAGGTGTACGGAAACGCTCGTTGCCAATGGTTATCACCTGACCATCAGGCAACTCATATGACTTCTCAAGCGATGTGGAAGCAGCAGCAGTGGCCATTTCCTGCTCAAAGTCCAACGCAACATAGCACAATTTCTCCTTGATATCACGCACGATTTCACGCTCAGCAGTGGTGGTGAAAGAGTAACCGCGCTCAGTCAAAATTTTCATGAGGTAGTCGGTCAAATCACGTCCAGCCAAATCCAAACGCAGAATGGCATGTGGCAGCGCATAACCTTCATAGATTGGCACTGTGTGCGAGACACCATCACCAGAGTCCAGCACAATACCAGTGGTACGACCGGAGGCGTAAAGTGATAGCACAGCCTGAATAGCAACATACATGGCGGGTGAGTTGAAGGTTTCGAACATGATTTGTGTCATCTTTTCGCGGTTAGCTTTGGGGTTCAATGGTGCTTCGGTGAGTAGGACGGGGTGTTCCTCAGGTGCCACACGCAATTCATTGTAGAATGTATGATGCCACACTTTTTCCATATCATCCCAGTTGGTGATGATACCATGCTCAATGGGGTATTTCAGCGAGAGGATACCACGTTTGCTTTGTGCCTCATCACCAACGTAGGCATCCTTTTGACCCATACCCACCATTACACCCTGATGACGTGGGCGACCCACTATCGAGGGGAATACTGCACGCGGCGCATCATCACCAGCAAAGCCAGCTTTGCACATACCGGAACCATTGTCCACAACCAGAGCTGATGCTTCTTCGTCACACATTTTGGTTGATTAAAAGTTTAGCACTACAAATGGAAAATAAAAAGATGGTTTGAAATGAAACTTGATATGCACTAGGACCCGAGCAAAACACTTTTGACGAACTTACACAGCAACTACGACGGCAACTATTTTAACACACTTGACTAAGTGGACGGGAGGATATATGGCAAACGTGCGAACTTCGACGTGACAGCAACCAAAGTGATTCGGTGGTGTTGGACGCAATGCCTTTTAAATCGATCGTCTCGCGCTCTCAAAATTCAAAAGATCTCATTTTTATGCACCACCACACACAAATTAAAAATGAAAGAAATCATTCTCAACAACAACACTCTAACATAGATTTTTGAATGTTACTGCAGCAACAAAAACAAGAACAAAGGAAACAGCATTTGAAGAACAGCAAAGTGAGATAAATTTCTTTTTGGATGAATTGTGATTGCCCTGCCAAAATGAGATACATTTCTGTTGCCAAGAAGTAATGAAATTTTCACTATTGTAATTTTTGTTGTTGATTTTGCATTCATTTGTGGCAACCAGAGAAAAAAGGGCATCTAATGTAGGCGCGCAGGATCAACACAAATTCTAGTTGCTTGTTTTATTGTTTTAATATAATTATAAATAAAACGTTGTGTGTAATGGTGTCGAAGTGAGAAAGACTCTTGGTCGGTTGACAGATCACCATAGATGGTGTGGCATACATGGCCACGGTCTGTGGCACACTATAGCGTTGCAGACAGAGGAAATACGAGTTTGTTTTTTTTAGCGCCCTCACATTGGTTAATGATCATTCGTTACTACGAACACCATTACAGTGTTCTGGATAATCAATTTATTCAAAATATAAATTGGCGCGAAGATTTTGTCACTAAGTTCACGCTTAAATGCCGAACGCATTTGGATGTGCTTGAACATTTTTAAATTTATGGTGTGGAATAGAAGGTCGAAATTTCTTCAAGGCATTACTAGAGATCGGAAAAATATGTCAAATCAAGCGCTTTAAAAAAATTGTTAATTATTTTTAAAACATGTAAGGAAGTCTTAGTTCGGGTAAACCGAATATTAAATACCCGGCGGTAGTTTTCATATGATTTTCGAAATATTCCATTTCGGAAGTGGGCGTGGTTGGGAAGCGATTTCGTCCAAGTACATCAGGTATACTCTCTATTATGCTAGTATACCTTGTACCGATTTCATCGTTCTACCGTAATCAGTTTAAAGGTTATGACCCGGGAAATTGCGGTGCCACACTCTAAAAAATTTATCAAAAATTCATTATACAATGACCAGTGGATTCACCTATAAAATTACATCATTTTAGCCATTTCCGTTACCGAATTAGTTCAGTTTATGTGATTTTCGAAGCTTTCGATAACGAAAGTTGGCGTGGTTGGGAGCTACTTTATCCAATTTCATCAGGTATACTCCCAACGATACTAGTATGCTTTGCGCCAAATATCATCGTTCTATCCTAATAAGTTTAAAAGTTACGACCAGTCAAATTTTCAACCTTGTAAAAATTTTAGCTATCAAAATCCTCATTAGTGCTACACCACATCATACGCAAGCCATTTTCTTTCATAGGTGGGCCCAGGCCATTTTAAACAGCGAAAGATAAACAACTTTCCCCACAACGGAAGTTCAAGGTATGCAAATTGTAATAGTACCTGCTAGTAAGTACTACAATTCGTCGTTGCCTTGGCAAAACCCCCTATCGACTAACTGCAAAACCACCCATATGTAAAAAGAAACTTTACAGGTTAGCGAAAAAACTGAGCAATTGTCTACTTTTAAACGATGATATTTACATAAAAAACCTAGAATCGAACAGAAGTTGTTAATATGTAGTAAGTAATGTTTTTGTGATGTTATTTTTCCTAAATATTGCAAAAAAAAATCAGAGACCGAAAAAATTATTATTCTTCATTCGACAAAAAAAAATCAGAATGTTCTGAACATCGCAAAACAATTTTACAAATACTACCATAACTTGTACAAGTATAACCTTGAGCAATCTGCAATTATTTATATTTTCTTAGTTTTATCCATATTAATCAAAGATAATCATTTTGTGTTGATTTTAATCATTTCTACTCAAACCTAATTATTATTTTAGATTTTTTTTAATTTTCCATCATGCGTAATCATTTCTTATGATTTTTATTTTTTCACTCAGGAAATAAAAATACGTTTGATTTTTATTTATTTATTTTTTTTGCTCATAATAAAACTTAAAATGTCATATCTCCTGACCCATAAGAAATTTCAGTTTGAAAATTTACAAGAACGTTCTCTTTCTCTGAAGTATCTGATCCCATACATATGTAAGTGATTAAAAAATCGACTATAAATGGTGGAAAAAGGTATAAGAAGATGTATGCCGTCGATTGGATAAGTTAATTAATTAATTAATTAATGTCTCCTGGATAAATGACAAAATCCCATATAACATATGGCATTCATTTCGCTCATTTGCTGCAACATCATCATCATTTATTGGCGCTTAACCGCCTAAGCGATTTTGGCCGTCGCCTATCAAAGCACGCCAGTCATTCCTTTTTAGCGATAACTGACGCCAATTGGAAACCCCAAGGGAGTTCAAGTCATCCTCCACCTGTTGTTTTCCATCTCAGTCGAGGCCTCCCCCTTCCTCTGCTGCCGAATTCGGGTGACGATTGGAAAACCTTCTGGGCTGGAGCTTCTTTGTCCATTCGCATGACGTGACCCAGCCAGCGGAGCCTTTGGGCTTTAATTCGCTGGACTATGGTCAGATCTGCGTAAAGCTCGTACAGCTCATCGTTAAATCTCCTTCGATACTCGCCGTCGGCATCACGGGAAGGACCATAAATCTTCCGGAGAACTTTTCTCTCAAATACTCCAAGGGCCATCTCATCTTCTCTTGACATTGTCCATGAATCTGAGCCATACATCAGGACAGGTATGATGAGAGACTTATAGAGCGCGATCTTTGTTCTTCGAGAGAGGACTTTACTTCTCAATTGCCTACTCAGTCCAAAGTAGCACTTGTTCGCAAGAGTGATTCTCCGTTGGATTTCTAGACTGATATTATTTTCGGTGTTAATGCTGGTTCCCAAATAGACGAAGTCCCCCACAGTTTCAAATTTGTAACTATCAACAGTGACGTGGCTGCCAAGGCGCAGGTGCGCCGATTCTTTCTTTGATGACAGCAAATACTTCATCTTGTCCTCGTTGACCGCAAGGCCCACTTTTTTCGCTTCTTTATCCAGTCCAGAGAAGGCAGCGCTTACGGCGCGGTTGTTAAGGGCAATGATATCATATCATCGGCATACGCCAGCAATTGCACGCTCTTGTAAAAGATTGTACCATTGCGGTTTAGCTCTGCTGCTCGAATTATCAGGTTAAAGAAATCGCACGAAAGGGAGTCGCCCTGTCTGAAGCCTCGTTTGGTTTCAAATGGCTCAGAGAGGTCCTTCCCGACTCTGACGGAGCTGTTAGTATTGCTCAACGTCATTTGGCAAAGCCGTATAAGCTTTGCAGGGAAGTCAAATTCAGACATGGCGGCATACAGGCAACTCCTTTTTGCGCTGTCAAAAGCGGCTTTGAAATCGACAAAGAGATGGTGTGTGTCGATTCTTTTATCATGGGTCTTCTCCAGGATTTGGCGTATCGTGAAAATCTGGTCGATGGTAGACTTACCAGGTCTAAAGCCACACTGATAAGGTCCAATCAGCTTGTCTACGATGGGCTTCAGTCTTTCACACAATACGCTAGAAAGAACCTTATATGCGATATTAAGAAGGCTGATTCCGCGGTAGTTGGTGCGGTTAGTGGGATCGCCTTTCTTGTGGATTGGGCAGAGCACACTTAAATTCCAATCTGGAGGCATGCACTCGTCTGACCATATTCTGCATAAGAGCTGATGCATGCTTTTTACCAGCTCTTCGCCTCCGTGTTTGAACAGCTCGGCGGGTAGTCCGTCTTTTCCAGGCGCTTTGTTGTTTTTGAGCCGGGATATAGCTATCCTCACTTCATCATAGTCAGGTGGTGGGACGACTTTTCCATCGTCAGGGATTGGGGTATCGGGTTCGAGGTCTCCCTCGGCAATTTAGCAGTGAGGAGAAGTGCTCCCTCCATAATTTAAGTACACTCTGTACGTCGGTTGCCAGGTCGCCATTATTGTCTTTACAGGAGCTTGCCCCGGTCTTAAAACCTTCCGTCATCCGCCGGATCTTTTCCATAGAATTTTCGGGCATCATTCCTGTCAGCCAGCATCTCAAGCTCCTCACACTCACGCCTTTCGGCCTCACGTTGCTGCAACATCGTCATAACTTAAAAACCCAAATTTTGAGTTAAAATCATTAATATATCGGAAATAATATGTTTGATCAACTGGCAAAGTGATATATCCGAGGTTATAACACTTCACGCAGCATCGCGATAGAATTAATTACTTATCTCATATAAATATACATCAATTCAAAAACTAAAAATGTGTTTTCTGTAATATCACATTTTTGAGTTATGATGGGTGTTGCAGCAAATGAA
>CAXKVI010000005.1:113476796-113524296 GCA_964058755.1 Campiglossa producta
GTTCGATGCTCAGTAGGTACAACCTGTGAGAATTTAACGTTCATTCTGATGTAATCGGAAAAATCGTTTATATGGGGTTACTAGCGGACCCTCACCCGCCTCGCTGGGGGAAAGAAAAAGTGAAATGAAAGTCGTTCTTTGTTTTTTTTTTTTTTCTTGTTTTATCATTTAATTCATGTTGGGCCATTATTTTGTGACTTATTCTATTAACAATGTTTTATTTATTTTAGTGACATTTTTGGTTTTACTTTCATGCCATGAACCCTTTCACAGATATTCTGCTTGCAAAATTTAGTTTGTATGGGAGGTGCCACGCCCCCTTTTCTGATAACCCTCTTGTTTAGTTATAAATCTTCTCCACATGCGTCTCTTCGATGTGGCAAAGTTTGGTTAAAATCGGTTCAGCCATTCTCCGTAAAGTTCATTACAACGCGAAAAAGGGCTAAATTTTTATATACTCGTATATAGATATTGGTACGGCCTCAATGTTTTTCATTGTCCATGTGCCAAAAGTAAAATTTGAGAATTTTAAATTCCTCAATCTCTTCGAAAAGTCTTTAGTTTTCTCAAATATCTTACTGTTTAACCAAAATATTCGTAAAAGAAAGGATGCAAAATTTACATGCATACATATAATTTCTGAGTTTGTAAAAACGTTAAACTATTTTTCCCCAAAACTATAGTGAAGAGAATAGTGTTCCATTAGTACAGCGATGATATATTATACCATTTTTACTCATCTTTTCGATGCTAAATAAAATAAATTTAGCTGGCTCAAATATTTTCTTAAAGAAAACTACTCCGGTTCCCATTTCTCAGATTGTTTTTTTTTTATTCACGCCTTTGCTAAGTGATAGCGAATAAAGCAGGTTATTAGTCTCAAATTTAAACGATAAATTTGTCACTGACTTCCACCTAATATAACTAAGGTGTGGTCTTCCACCTAACACTAATATCTGCATAGGTGTAATATCTCATCTTGATTGACTGTATTGCTAAGAATAAACACCATATGCTCCCCAGACGTTTATCTTTAAAATATTTATGAAACGGTTATCGTAGAAGCTGAAATATTTGCACTGTTGCGTTTCATTTTTGTGACGCTTTCAAGTTTCAACGAACAAAAATCTGTCATCTCAAATATTTTCGCTTCTCAAATGACAAACAAGCAAGCCATTTGTGTTCTGTTCGGTTTATCACATTTTGCGCTTGCCGAGCATCCTAAACAGGGAAGCAATAGCTTGACGAGTGCATTGATCTCTAGGAAATTTCATGCACTTAAATATGATCAGCTTGCGCAGGTAAAAGGCTAACAAACGTAGAAAATTTAGCAATAAAACAATGTGCATGAAAGAGAATGTACAAGAAACAACAGGCGAAAAAAACGAGAATAAGAAATATTCTACAAAATGCCTCTGCCTTGTGCTGCAGTTTGCAATTTTAAGTGCAGTTTAATAGAAAGACGTCAAATGTTGAACAAAAGCTCTTCTTTGAGATTTAGGTACAGCTGGAATGATGTTCGAAAGCAACCTCTACTGTACCTAAAGTATTTTAGACTTTCTACGTCTTCGCTGCAAACAAAAGCAAAATCTCAATAAGTATATACTAAATACAATTTCGGACAAAAAAAACCTGCCATATGTGTGCGTGTGTGTTTTGGATGGAATTGAGTTGGCACACCAGTAGGGTAAATGCAATAACGAGTCTCGTCTAAAAATGTTCTATAGTTTGTTGGAACTGCGCACTTGAGAGCCCCTTTGGCGTTTCATGTCATTAACCAACCGAACAACTAAACACGAACGCAAAGCACAATAAATGGATTTTTGGCAATGGCGAATTGGGAGGGTAATAAAAAGCCAAAAAATGTGAAAAAAGAGAATTATAAAAACAAACTACAATGATGGCTTTGCACACAAAAGCGAAGCTGTTGTCGAAGCTTAAAATGCATTGGCTCCAAAATATCAGAACCAGAAATAATTGCGATCTGGGATTTTACAACAACTAACCATTGAGTTGATAGACAAAAGATGTCAGGCTTAAAACTACGGAAGCATAAAATAGTAGTAGAATCATGGTATGGTAATGGTATGGTAATGGTATGGTAATGGTATGGTAATGGTATGGTAATGGTATGGTAATGGTATGGCAATGGTATGGTAATGGTATGGTAATGGTATGGTAATGGTATGGTAATGGTATGGTAATGGTATGGTAATGGTATGGTAATGGTATGGTAATGGTATGGTAATGGTATGGTAATGGTATGGTAATGGTATGGTAATGGTATGGTAATGGTATGGTAATGGTATGGTAATGGTATGGTAATGGTATGGTAATGGTATGGTAATGGTATGGTAATGGTATGGTAATGGTATGGTAATGGTATGGTAATGGTATGGTAATGGTATGGTAATGGTATGGTAATGGTATGGTAATGGTATGGTAATGGTATGGTAATGGTATGGTAATGGTATGGTAATGGTATGGTAATGGTATGGTAATGGTATGGTAATGGTATGGTAATGGTATGGTAATGGTATGGTAATGGTATGGTAATGGTATGGTAATGGTATGGTAATGGTATGGTAATGGTATGGTAATGGTATGGTAATGGTATGGTAATGGTATGGTAATGGTATGGTAATGGTATGGTAATGGTATGGTAATGGTATGGTAATGGTATGGTAATGGTATGGTAATGGTATGGTAATGGTATGGTAATGGTATGGTAATGGTATGGTAATGGTATGGTAATGGTATGGTAATGGTATGGTAATGGTATGGTAATGGTATGGTAATGGTATGGTAATGGTATGGTAATGGTATGGTAATGGTATGGTAATGGTATGGTAATGGTATGGTAATGGTATGGTAATGGTATGGTAATGGTATGGTAATGGTATGGTAATGGTATGGTAATGGTATGGTAGTGGTATGGTAATGGTATGGTAATGGTATGGTAATGGTATGGTAATGGTATGGTGATGGTCTACTTTATTTATAACCTTAGAACATCTACTACTATTTTAGTAAAGTTCTAACCCTGAAACAAGCACGCATGCCGATATAATTTATTTATGTACGAACAGCCGTTGAACAAACGATCGTACAAATAAATATTTTTTAGCGCTGGCATCGGTCTTTGAACCACCGAAATTTTTGAACAGAGCAGATAAGGTTTCGTTGTGGTGAGTTAAGTAGTTACACACATATATTTGTATATGTGTTTATAGAGGGAGGGGAGGTAGTGGGGTCCAATGCGCCACTTTGTGTAAAAAAAATCCTAAAAGCAACAAATCAAGCACATCTACGCTTAGCGTTTGTTCAAAGTGAAACTACACTCATGGAGATTCAATAGCTGAAAATCTCAACAGAGCTTAGAAGGAAGCGAGATCGCGTGAGAGCTTCAGAGCATCCACTCTCTACTCAGACATCATTTGAAGAGCGCACCCATCTGTCAATGTATATGTTGCATGCTCCCGCAAAATTTTTGGCAATCTCTGCTGATTTCACTCACAAATTCTGACTTGGGAATGCTTCCCACACTATTGTAAGTGGATGGTGCGATCTCCGCAGCACTGCAGATTTGGGGAAAACTTTTATTTGCGAGTAAAGGGAACCGGTTGTGCTCTGCTAAAGTGAATGTATGAGTGCAAAAATTTTGCCCGCGCATCTCAAAAATTGAGCTACGAAGTCTACGCCAACCCAATTAGCTGCACTAGGCTTTTGCTTTTGTGTTAGTCACGATCGTTTGGGTCGGAATATATAGCACATGACGTTCGTTGTAACATCGCTGGCTCTTTAAAAAACGATCGAGTTAATGGGTTTCCACTCATTTTTTGTGCTTTTGCCGCCCCTGCGTCTTATTTCCCTTTTTGAATTGGCAAATGAGTTGACTTCCTATTTATTATTTATTTGTTTCTGTAGAGGATTAGAGTTGTGTTAAATATTTGAAAGTTTGAGCTTTATAGGTTGAGTGGGTTTGTGTATTCTTAGCTGGCGCTGCATCATTCTCCCTCTGTAAGCAAAGTTGCATTGAAGCCGTTAACCTCGGTTATTCATTCGACGAAGTCTCTTCGCCTCGCCTTGACATTTGTTTATTTAAGATTTGTTGGAGCCAGTAGAGATACAAAGAGAACGAGATCGAGTACGAAAATGTGGTGTCTATACAAGAGGTGGAAATGAAGTCATTTGCTAAATTTTGTGAACACACTCACAAACACACATTTTTTCATAGCTACTGTATATTATAGCTTCGGAGCTGCATTTCGCATTATGCTTCTACATACTGAATGCATATATTTGAGTATATAGGGCTATTTCGAGTGCAGATGAGCCCAAGCGGGGTGCTGAATAAAAAATTAAAATCTCATTTTAAAAACTGGTTTTGCCATTTAGAGGTCCCAAAAATGAATAAGGCCAAAAATTTAACAAAAAAACAAAACAAACAAATCTTAAATCGCCAACGTTTAGCTGAGCGATTAGTTGCAGTAGAATATCGCATTTTTGCGCTTGCACTCTGCACATGCTACTACAAAATCTTAGCTTTAGAGCACTTTGTTTTTTTTTTTTTAGGATACTGTGAATTGCATTTTCGTGCCTTTGTCGAATTATTCCTTCATTGGAGAAATCATTTATACTCTGTAAGTGCACAGCTGGAATCATTATTCATGACGTTGTCTCCATCAGCTGCAAATATGAATGTATGTAGTTACACAAGAACAGACCGCGTCAAAAAAAATAATTTTTTGTGGGGCTGCAACTTGGTTTGCTTAGTGTTGAAAGTCCATAGCTTCGTTGGATGCAGGGGCTGCATAGCAGCAGCGATCAGCCACATATCTTTGAATGTGCACTAGGGTGTGGGTTAGAAAGTTTACATTAGCCACATACATCATACCTTCACCGAATTTTCCTAAATTTAATTTTAAAAAATATTCTTATAAATCAGCGACCCAGACTTTTATTCCTTTTTAAAATAAAGTTCAAAGAAAAAAGTTATTATTACATTGCACAGCTTTTCAGTTAGCCAGAACATTTTTTCAAAAACATGCAAGTTTAACCCCTCCTTTGACGTTGTTGTTGTTGTTATGAGGTGTAGCCCTACCCAAATGTCGATATAAAAAAACGGCCCGGGTCGTTTCGACACGATGGGTACAGCACAAGTACTGGTACCGTTCTCGTAGCACCGGAAATACGAGAAACTAGCCGTGTAGACCATGTAGGTCATTTAACGTTACCCAGGGTGCACCAAAGGGGAGGCGACCTACTCTTACACCCCCTTTGATGTTCGTCATCATCATCATTTATTGGCGCTTAACCGCCCAACAGGCCCACTTAAATAAGAACGCTCGGCGTAGCGTTTTTTTCGCCAACGTCAGGCAACACGCGACATACTCAAATGAAAGCGCAAAATTGCTTTAAATTCTCTCTTCTTTGGCCGCAGCCTATCAAAGCACGTCACTCATTCCTTTTTTAGCGATAACGGAAGCCAGTTGAAAACACCAAGGGAGCTCAAGTCATCCTCCATCTGTTGTTTCCATCTCATTCTAGGCCTCCCCCTTCCTTTGCTGCCGAATTCGTGTGATCAGTTTGTCTAGGATGGGCCTTCGGCGTTCACTCTAACTTAAAAAGATAACTTGCCGTCGTACAAGTAGACCTTCCCTACACAAAGGCAAATATGAGCCCCTGCAAACACAAGTGGCATAAGTCCACCTTTTCTCGAACTGTAATATCAAAAGCTTTGTGATGTCAACTAATAGGGGTTACCCTTGATCACATGTTTATACATTTTCCCCTGCATGCCTAATTAAAAAAAAAAGGAAACTGGACTTTAAACGGTACATAAGTATTTTTTTTTTTAATTTTTCTTTTCTCTTCGAAATTTTGAAAAATTTTAATTTTTTGTATGACCCTAATTTGCACACACAAATTTCTACATTTGCTTGGTGCTCTGTAAAAAAGATTCAAAAATTGCTGATCATACGTTCATATAAATGTTCAAATACAAACAAGATTTCGTATATTTATGTAGTACTTCCTTGTAACGTTATGTACTCACCCTGCAGTGAAGTCAATGAGTAAGTCAAAAATCGCCACTGTAGGCGAAGGCATTAGTGATATTTTACATAGAGTAGTGACCAAAGTTTTTGGTTTAAAACTAGGCCTATAGTGCAATAGCAAATTGCTTTAAATATGCCGCCGGTATTTCAGCAATCGACCAAGCGCCATCATACCAACAACTAGCATTGATAGTATCAAAATCTTCATCAGTTGAAAACTCGCGAGCAACCCATTTAAGGCACTACAATTTTATATTTTTTCCAAAGCTTGTAATGATGTATCTATTACTAAGTATGTATGTATTTTCCCAAAGTGGTGTATAGATTTTCCAGAGTGAAGCGTACCTATTGAAATAAAATTTACATTCAAATAAAAGGCATAGTACGAGTTTTGGTGCCATTCGGGTTCCTATGAGCGGTCGACGTTAAGCTTTTGGAATATAGAAATACCGAAATGTATAATTTTCCGTAATGCAAAAGAGGTAGGCTTACATTTTTGTGTCCAACCTACAGACCTTTCCTACAGGGATCAATTACTTCTGTATTGAAACGTGTATTTGGTATTGAGGAAAGTTCATACAAAACGTTTGTTTATTTTTGAGTTTTAGTAGATTTCTCTTTTCACATTCAATTTCTGGAGTTTTTTGAATATTTAAGTAGAAATCGGTACACATGAAATATTTTGGAGAGACTGTAAGAATAGCAAGGAAGTGTTACCAAGTACTGTATACAATGGATCTGCTTTATGTCAAAAATAGGTATGTAAGTAAAAATATAGGTACGTACAATAAAGTATAATACCTAGATATAGTACTTTTATACATACACTAACTCATTTGAGGAAGAAATTCGCTTCTCGACATTCACTATTTGATTAGATCGGCGCGTACATAGATCTTTCAAGAACGTTTTTTAATTGTTTCTTGTAGCCAAGTTTAAATGGAAAGTTTTAAAAGTATGCTTGAGAAATAGCTTTGCTCGGGGCTATCAATATTTTGGAGATTTCCTTTCCGAAAGAAAAGTTCTTATCCGTAGTGTATCCAGGCGGGTTTGGAAGTTAAATCCAACATCTCTAAGCCCGTGGAACGCCTCTGACGTCCTGCAACATGGAAATATTCTACGACCCTCACCATGTTCATACCTTTTAAGCGCCATCTCTTTCATCTTTTAAGGCACATTTAATTGAAAAACGGCTAATTTAGTATAACAACAAAGACTTAAATTATAACTAAATATACTTCTAAGTGCTAAAACGCATAAAAGTCCCACAGACTGCCCATCAAATTTTCCAGTTGGATTGCACGTCTTCTCCGCCTTCAGTCATCCCTGAGAGTGCGAACAGACACCAGCATTCTGTGACACTTACGCACACGTACCCAAACAGACTTATTCAATTGCTTCATAAACATAACGCAAATTCCTTATATTACAGCTAAAAACAATAAAAAGGTTGGTCAAGAAATTTTGCCGCCTGTCCCAAAAGAACCTTCAAGTGGTTACAGTGTAAAACATGAAAAAGACATGTAAAACATTATAATACCTTGTAACGGAATACATGTGTAGATGACCCATATATGTACATATGTATGTATGTAACTATCAACACAACATTAGGTTAGAGTGTTGACTATCATGAGGGGGCGGCTGACTTGAGATTGTCGACACTACCCTCAAGGAAAACAGATATCTGAAGCAAGCTCGTGTAAGAATGTGTGTGCTTATTTAAGTTAACATGTGTAGGTACATACCACTCATAAAATGAGATGCGTCTTTTGAATTACGGAGAATTAAATAAAAAGGTCCACAGCAAAAGTGTGGCGTATAAATATGTGAAGATGGGTCTAGCTAGTTTTCCCGCTTAAGGGCATAAAACCACAAATATGGGAAAATGGTAAAGTGTTTTGTTTTCAGCGGTCAACCAAGTGGTCATTTACAGGTCAATTCTACTGTGGTAATAACTTTATTATTACCGGCAAACAAATTCACTAGGCAACTTTTACTCCTTTTTGGTATTCTGAGGGCAAAAGTTTTCTGGTAACACCGTTACCACCAAAATAGGTGGGAACAGCTGATGTTTACTTTGAAAAATAAAAAAGCGAAAGTGCAATTGAACAAAATAAAGTGAAAAATAAATAAAACAAAGTGAAAATCAAACAAATAAACAGGTATATAGTATTAATAAATCACAATAAAAACTGTGTATTCCCTGCAGGAGCTGGGATGGTCTTTGCAAAAGGCCACAAACAACCGCAACTGCGCTGGGGTGGTGCGTGCATATTTTCTGTAAATAAAATAAACAATTTTTAATAAATTTCATAAAATATTTACCAAATTTACTTACTTGTTCATTTCCAGTTTGAAGTCTTCTTCTTTTTGATAAACAAAAAACATATGGCAGGTGACTAGCAGGGCGGCTTTTCAATTCACCATACACACTGGTGAGTTTTTTTGCCATTAGAGCGTTACCATCTGCTCAGAATCGCAGCCACTTTATTTGGTAACATATTTTAGGGAAAATTGTTTGCCGATGGCAATTTTACCGGTAACGCGCAGCATAGGGCTGTTAATGATAAATACCAGAACTTTGAAATGGTAACTAAGGAAAGGAAAATAGAAATAATGAATTGGAAGCGTTGGTGCGAGCAGACCAGAAGGAAGAAAATAAAATAAACTAAAATAAAATAAAATAAAATAAAATAAAATATTAATGTCATTACTGGTTATAAAATTACGTTATTTAGTGCACACGCTTACGGACAATTCAGTAGATTAAAGTCAAATAAAAGAGTGCAGCTGGAAACGTATAGCGCGAGCGTGACTTGTAAAAGTAACCAGCTTGGGTAGCAGTTGAGTGGATTTAGCAGTGTGCTTGACTCACAGGATAGTTCGAAACCCACTTAAAAATATTTTCATTTCATTTTCACTTACTATTCCCTCCCAAAACTAATACGAACAGATACTGAAGCTGAACTGGCTACGCTACCAGTTGGCAGCAGAATTATTTAATCTTATCAAAGTAAATTAGCAAAAGAAACGCGGCCCTAAATTACATGATGTTATTCGTAGCAAATTACACTAACTTTATTATCATAGCATAGTCGACGTGAACTATGGGATTTTAGATCTTTATTCACCTCAATGCGTACATAAGCACACCCAAATGTGTTTTTAATCGCCCCCAGCGTTTAGGGCTCCACAACGGAATAAAGAGAGTGAGCAGTCATGTCGAAGAGTCTTGAGCGTTTACACGCTTTTGCCACCCAAAATATTTAAAAGTTCTTGCAGGTATTAAAAGTAAATTAATTAGCCAGGATAACACACACAAACAAACACACATACACATCAAAAAAACAAGCTCGTGTAGAGTCTATTTATAATGCTGCTCATAACTTTAATGTGTTTGAGTGTTCAGGCAAATGAGCTTATAAACAAGCAAGAAAACGGAGGAAATCAACCCTAAAATGAATTTTAACACTTCTTGCCTATCCCGTTCCATAATCATGCTTGTGGAATTTACATAGTAAATTTACATATGACAATGTGTGTGCGGAAGTGTGCGTATATGTGTATAAGAAGCACTTTATGATTTCGTTATGGGTTATTTTCATACCAAAATAGAGGCGACATAAGAGGACAAGAAATACCCGCACTCGATTTGCCAAAGTGACTTTGCCTAGTCACACATATACACTCACACACACTCATGCTAATGGTAACCCAAAAAAGGATCCTGTATTCTTGCACGGTGCGCACCATTTATGAGGTGTCCGGTTTGATGTTACGAACCGGAAGAGTTTCAATAACAATTCAGGCAGTCTTGGGTAAGCAGCCACTTGGGCTTTTTACAACAACAACTAGTTTTTACATTCATTTATTATGTGTGTTTGTATGTATGTATATTTATTTTCATGTGTGGCAATAAGCCTAGCCTTCTGTGGGTATCAAATTAGCATGTCCCACCCCTTGAGCGTCTAATGTCGCCTGCTGCTGCCCCAAACCGGCATGGCGCACACGCACACACTCGCTAATCAGATAGAAACGGGCCGAGGTGTTGACAGACAACAGTTTAGCTTATATGTGCCTGCTAGCGCTTACTTAATAGCTTTAAAGGTCAAAGGTTGGACGTCGAAAGTTTTGACATGCAATTACTTATGTGGGATAGGGTATTATTTTAAGTGATTTTATGATGAATTTGGGTGAGAATTTATGGTGGCAACTTTTCGCTCAAGTCGAAGTTGTTTGTTTGCTCGTTTTCCTGTTGAAAATTACCCAATTACCGGGGATGGGAGTATATTATGAGGCATTTAAAGAGCAATTGTGCGTGTTGGTGGGTATACACGTGTGTGCTAATATGTATGTATGTGCGTGTGGAAGGGTGGAGGGCTCATATGGGATGGCATAAAGACTTTGAACTTTGAATTATTTTTGTGGTTAGGGTTAAGTATTTTCGGGTCAAGTGATTTACAAGATTTTATGAGCATTTCTTGGTGAGAACTAAATAATTGGCTGTGGGGATTTACATGATCTTAATACCGGTTTAGTGTTTTTGTTTTTGTTCCATAAACGTATTTAATCAGTGAAGTGCTTTGTGCTGCATTTACAATATTGGGATATAAAATTAACACATTTGCCTTAATAGCTCTTTGCGTTAACTTTTAAACACACACGCACATACAGTTGGAGTTATTAGTGAAATCCAGTTGAAGGTGATTGCGCAATTACAGTGTTACAGAGAGGAAAAACATGTTGTAAGCGATTATAAATAAGACATAAGGAATACGCGAAGGAAGGTTTAATAACAATTTGTTGTGACTCTGGTTTAGATGAAACTTAGGCCAAACTTCTTCAATGCTTAATTATTTGCAAGTTAAGGGTCATTTGAAGCCCTGAAACTGCTAAATCTGCAACTAGGTGTTGTGCCTGTTGGAGAGGAAAATGTATTTTTTTGTAGGGCACTTTACCAAATTGACACACATTTGTATTTCGGACCCAGGGGTTTTGATATAATTCGGGTAAATAGCAAAAAAATTCACATTTTTGCATGACTCGACTACAAAGTTTTCGTACAATCCGTAATATGCAATACCGCCATGCAGTATTATCACCATACATTGATCTAATCGAGTGAACAAACAAAAGGCCATATTTCCACTTTAAATTATTTTTCAGAAACCGAAAAAAAAACAGACAGAGTCAAATAGCTAAAATTAAAGATTTTAAGTGGCGTTACTAAAACAAAGCATAGTACCTGGGTGACCGAGCTTGCTCCGCGCTATCAATTTAGCGTTAACTTTACTTACCCAAAGTGATCCCAAAACGACCTTAAAATAATCCCAAAATAATTCTAAAATTATCCCAAAACGACCCAAAAAAAGACTCTTAAATGTTCCCAAAATGATCCGAAATTGAACCCAAAACGACCCAAAAATGATCGCAAAATGATCCAAAAATGTGTCTCAAATTATCCAAAAATGGCCCCAGAATGACCCTAAAATAATCCCAAAATAATCCCAAAAAGGGCCCCCAAAAGGGCCAAATTGCCCCAAAATAATCCAAAATCGAAACCAAAATGATCTCAAAATTATCCCAAAGTGTTAGGGGTCACAAAGATCCTAAAATAGTCCAAATATGATCCCAAAAATATACAATACAAATACAATACGGTAAAATTGTAACCCTGGGCGGCAACCCTACTTGAAAATATTTTAGTTAGTATGTCGCCGAAATTACCCTTGATTTGATACCCATATATTGCTACAAAATTAAAAAAAATGAGATCGGTGGCCCAGGTGGATAGTCTTAGAATCAACTATCTATATTAAAAATTTCATCCAAATCGATCACGGTTATCCCGAGATAGTGCCGGATACATACATGTACAAATATAAAAATACGCTTCGGTAAGGTGGCAACCCTACTTGAAAATATTTTAGTTGGTATGTCGCCGAAAAAACCTTACGTTTGATATCCATATTGGCATATCTTGCTCCATAATTAAAAAAAATAATTAAATTGGTGGCAACCCTGTAAAGAGCCCCAAGTGGCAACCCCCAAGTATGTAGTTTTATATATAATCAAACATAAAATAAAAATCGGTCAAGCTGTTCCCGAGATAGTACCGGATATACAAATATACAAATATACTTCGGTAAGGTGGCAACCCTAGGTGGCGACCCTACTTGAAAATAGTTTAGTTGGTTTGTCGCCGAAAATACCTTTCATTTGATACCCATATTCTCATATCTTGCTCCATAATTTAAACAATTGATATAGGTGGCAACCCTGTAAACATCCCCAAGTGGTAACACCCAAGTGGATAGTTTTATAATCAATCATACTATATCTATGCCAAATTTCGGTAAGGTGCTAGGCCTCGCGCTCCGGTAAATGTAACATCAAAATTCTTTAGAAAAAGTTTTTATAAACGAGGTCGCCCAAAAGTTCATCTGCCATGTATTTGCCATTCGGAGTTTAAGAAATTTTAATCCAAAAAGGGAAGCACTTACTCTGGCCGTCCACCTTTTCTAATAGGACCGAATGAACATTCCTTTCTATCTTATTTCGTTAAAATTTCCAAAAATAAGCGGCATCCTCTGTATCCAAATCGGTGCATGATTGGAAACGTTTTTAATGCAACATAGGCTACAAAATAAAATCATCATTAATTACGAAATGCGATGACAAAAGCAACTAAAAAGTAACAAAAATAAAACAAAAAAAGAAACTAAAAGTAGAAACGTACAAAAATGCATGCAAGGAAACCAAAAAAAGAACTATAACGAAATTGAAAACCAGTTTATAACTTTTGACGTTGCACCGAATTTCAGCACTTAAACTATACACCACACTGCACCGCACCGCTAGAGTAACACGTCAAGAGCAGCCAAATAGAGAATGGCTGCGAAATATAATAGTCGGGAAGAAACCCAACAGGGCCTATGTGCATTAGCCAAAACTCAAACGTGTGCTGAAATTGAAACTCAGTTTGCTGCAAAACCCGACCAACCCGTTCATGAAGGGAACTGGAGTATTGAATTGCAGCGACCTACATAGTATAAAAAGCGAAAAAGAAATAGATGCAACATGAAAAAAGACTAACAAAGCAGGATGCAGTCAATTGCACTAAATAATGGGTCTACACTGTGATGGGCTGTGGTAGGGTGTGGTAAAGGGGATTGCAGCAGAGGCGCCTATGAGTGCTCCTAAAGAGTGCTGACGAAATTTCAGAAATTTCTTATTATTTTCTACTTGCAGTCAAAAATATAAAATTTGGTCGTTGCTGGAAACCTTAGACCCGCAAAACAAATTGCTAATTTTTGCTTGAATAAACCTTCGGTAAATTTTTTTTTTTTTCATTTTACAACCGCAGTTGTGGCGATGCACCCAGTGCAGCTGCGATTTCCAAATAATCCGAAGAAAGTTCAAACCGCCAAAGATCGCATGTGTGCACCAGCAACCAAATGGTCCCATTTTGTTGCATTTGTAAGTTTGTTTTTTTAGCGTAGCCATAATAGCGATAGCATTGCCTACAAGATCAGAAATCTTGTTTTTCTTGAAAGCCAATCGTGACTTTGACAGCGAAAATATTTCGTTTCTTTGCTGCAAAAACTTACAAAGTCAGCACAGCGCATGCGCAGCGCAGCTCCGGTCAAACAACGCCAAAATGAAAACTGAAACGCGAGATCATCGAAACAAACAACCAATTTTGGGAGCCTCCAAAAAATTTCCAAAAATTTAGCGTTGTTTGTCTACTAAAAAAAAGTGGTTAAGTGCATTAGCAAGGCAACAACGACGACGAGTTTGTTGATTCAAGCAAACTAATGAAACTTGTTTGCAATGCAGCGAATGCAGCACATATGTGCAGCAACAATAACAAGAACAACAATAATACAAGCAAAAGAAAACCAGCTACAAGGCAAAGTATAGCAAGCAACACATAAATTTTTGTGGCTTTTCTATGCAATGCGATATTTTTTCAAGGATAATTTGTGTGTGCGGCGGCTGTAATGCATTTAGGAAGATATTTCGAAATACGGTTGCTTGTTTTGAGTGGCTTTTTTGTTTTTTTTTACATGTTTTATTGCGATTACTTTTAATGTCGCATTTGTTTTTTGTTTAGTTTCTGTTTTGGTTTTTTTACTTTTAATGGTGATTACCGGTTTGCGCGAAATCTTAAAAAAAGGGTGAAACTAGCGATTTCAGAGCGTGTTAGGTAAATGGAATCAGTTGAATTCGTTTACATTGCACTACCAGTACAATCAGTTTTATACCCAGCGTACCATGTAGACTAAGTAGTACATGGGTATTATAATTTTGTCAACATAACGGTGCTACGTAACAGCACAAAGTAATCGAGATAGATATAAAGTTCCATATATGAAATTTATTGCGATACAAAGAGGAGTAGATCAAGGCATGTCCGTCCGTCTGTCCGCGTACACGTAAAGTTGAGTAAAAATTTAGATATTTGCATGAAATTGTAAACAGGCGTGGCACCGCCCACTTTTAAAGGAGGCATTTTTGAAAATTCGACTGGTCGTAACTTTTAAACTGATTACGGAAGAAAGATGGAACTTGGCACAAAGCATACTAGTATACCTCATGAAATTGGATAAAATCGCCCTCCAACCACGCCCACTTTCGATATCGAAAATTTCGAAACTCACCTAAATCGAAATATTTCGTTAACGGAAATGGCCAAAATGATATAATTTGGTAGGATGAATCCTAGTCACCCTGTTATGATTTTTTTTTTTTTAGTTTTTTAGGTGGGCGTGGCAACGCGGTGCATTTTTAAGGGGGTACGCGAGGTGGCAAAATATTTCCCATATTTCCCATAATGAAGAAGATTTAATGGGATTTAACTCATAAAACAACAGCAACAAATACAAGAGTGCCGATATGGTAGAATAACAATCAAAGGTATGATGGGGTAGCAACCAAACAAATAATTCTCAATTTTGCGTCTGTCAGGGTAAAATTTGGATCTGGTAAAATAGGATTAAACCGGGATAATATTCGTGTGTGTATCCATAACATAAAGTAATTAATAATAAGTAAATAAAAAATTAATAATGACACCACTTCATTAGCTTGCCGACGGAAATATTGACATTTAACCAATCTTCGACCTTCTGCTTAATCCCAATAAATAATCACCTTAGTTTAGAAATCTGAAGAAAACAAATATGTATCTACAAATTAAAATCAGTTGCAGCAGACACACGTATGTATGTACCTACTGCTCCTTTGTAAGAGATGAACAAGCAACAATTCAAATAAAGACCAGACATGGAGAAATGGTCAAAATGAAATGTGAAAAAAGAGAGAAAGTTTTTGGCCACAAGGAATTCGCACAAGAAATTGTGAGAATGGTCGTTTGACCCGTGCAGATATTTATAAATCTTTGAGATACGAATATGTATGTTTATGCTGAGCGCAAAAAGTTTATGCCCAACAAGAAATAATGTAAATGATGGTGATATTTAACCTAGTAAGGCAATATTAAATCACACTACCTATTGTAATAAGTCTATTTGTGGCCATCTTCACACTTCAAAGAGCTATCTGTAATGTCAAACAGTACCTATGTATGTCCTTAGTTCCCGTATATGTAATGCTCCAATATTGGCACTAAAAGCTAGTACCGTCCGAAAACATTTCAGTAAAAATTACACAAACATTTTTTTTTTTTTTTGAACAGGGAAATCATGCCTCTTTCCAGACGTCAAAAAGTTAAAAAAAAAGGACGTGTGGCAGTCGGGGACTGCCGCGGTAAAGCTATTGCATATCACTTTTTATCAACTTATGCAATTATAATATTTAGAGCAGTACAGCCTTAACCTGTTAACAGTATAGCCTAAAAATAGTCCACAACCTATTTTATGTAGTGTACAGCTCCAATTTTATGTAATCGGCCTGCTGCTAACAACAGTACAACGTCATACGCCTAAATGTAGACAACGCTTTATATTGCTAACGCCGAACCTTTTAACATTGAAAAAAGTTCGTTACGATCTTTTTTAACATTAACATTTTTTTCATTTCACTCCCACCGCCAAGGCCTGCGATAAAATCTATGCAATAGCTTAAAAATGCAAAAGTTTTTAGTTACGTCCCGAGTGCCAACAAAATATTGACCAGATGGTACTCTGTTACTTATGCACTTAAATACTTAGCTAGTACCGTCAGCTACTTATGTTTTCGGAATTTCTGTTCATTGAAAGTAGCAATATAGAAGTATGTAAATTCCCTTTCAGTTTGCCAAAGATTTTATAAAATTCAACAAATGCCTTTAATATTTTACTCCAACAACCTGTTGAAGACAGTCAATAGTTAAAGCAATTACCCCCAGTCCACAGCTTCTATACAGTCACGACGATAACGATGTAAGCGATGACAGCGAAAGCAGCCACTCAAAACAAAATGCTGTGGACACGACAAATCCTTTTGTTATCTTTCAAGCTTTTTTAGATATGTACGAGTACCTATGTGTACGACTTCGATGGAATGAGCTTGAATATTTTTGTATTCTATTTACTTATACTTGGACAAGCAACCATGAAATGAACCATTAAACAGGCTGCTATCACTGCTTTTGCTTCAAAGAAAACTTTATCGTCTCGTTGTAGTTGCAGCACTTTAAGTTTTGACCGACTTCACTTGGTCTGTCGTACAAGTCCATATATTCGCATCTGTAAGAAAATGTGTAAAAAGTGTTGCATTTTTCTACTTCAACAGGTTTTCCGATAAAAATGTGGTTATATGTAGGCTTACTGCCATTGTATGCAACTAGATAAGTCGGAACTTATTTCCAAGTTATGCCTTGAAATGTCATATATTTATTAAAATAAAAAAAATTAAAAATAAAATACATTAAATTAAATAAAAAAAAATAAAATAAAAACAAATAAAATAAAAAAATAAAAAATAAAAAATAAAAAATATAAAATAAAATAAAATGAAATAAAAAAAATAAATACAATATAATAAAATAAATGAAATCAAATTAAATAAAAAATAAAGTAAAATAAATTAAAAAAAAAAAAATAAATAAAATCGATAAAATAAAATTAAATAAAGCAAAATAATATAAAATAAAACGATATATAATAAAATAAAATAAAATAAAATAAAATAAAATAAAATAAAATAAAATAAAATAAAATAAAATAAAATAAAATAAAATAAAATAAAATAAAATAAAATAAAATAAAATAAAATAAAATAAAATAAAATAAAATAAAATAAAATATAATAAAATAAAATAAAATAAAATAAAATAAAATAAAATAAAATAAAATAAAATAAAATCAATAAATGAAATAAAGTTATATATTTAAAAGAAAATTAATTTAAAAGAAATATGTGAAATGTAGCAGCTTTTGAGATATAATAATCTGAACAGACCAATAACCTTTAATAAAAAGGATAAAGAAATTACTTTAGCATTATAGTTTTTTACCTATAAACTCTTATCTCTCCTTTGAGGTAACCTGCTTACATCTCTGGGTCTGTAAGCAAAAACAGCATACACAAACATAGACACTAGGAGTTTTCTAGAGCACTCTTCGCCCAGTTGACTGCTATTTTGAGGGCAACTTATAGCCTCTTGTAGGCCACAATTTCGATAAATAATGAGACACACATAAGCAATAGCTCGTACGTCTACATTATGTGCAATAATTTTTTTTGTAAAAGCTACATACCTATGTATATCCCTTAAAGCTGTAAACGTATACTTATGCAGGTACCTACGGACTTTACTGGTTTTCATGTCTTCATCTTTCTTTTAATTTTTCCTAACCTTAAGGACCAAAGACTTTCGCCGAATTGGCTTCATATCTTGCAGCTGTTTTCTTGTATCTTTTGGACCTTCTTTGGGTTTTTTACTTTATACGTCCTTTTGCGGCCTACTCTACGCTTTCTTACCTTTTATTTCGCTTTTTATCATACCTTAACACTGATTGTATGAATTTTTAACAGAAAGCTCAAGGTCGCTCGTTGTGTGTAACCATTTTTCCTCCAACAATAACTCCCCGTTTTCATTTTGGTGTTTTATTTTCGCAATTTTTTCCATGCAAAGATATTCTTTTATTTTGAGTTTTCCATCTGCAATTTTTATTTTTGCTTTCCTCGTACTCGTTTATTGTCCTTAGCTTTTTTTGGTTTTCGGCTTTTCTTCTCTTATTTTTGGTAGTCAATTGTTGGCTGGTAGATCTGCCCACATGCTGTAGACGTGACATCAGCTTGAGCTTCGACGCCTGGCAACTGCAGCAAGACGAAAAGAAATGTATAGTTCCTTTTGGTCTTTCTTTGTTGAAAAATGCCAGCCGAAGGAATCAAAAAACAAACACATCCTGCAAATAAAAAAAGAAGAAGACGCTTTAGCGAAAGTAAAAGTCCCGGCAAGGTGCAATGTGAAATATGAATGAGCAATTGTGTATGTATGTACGTATATATGTGTGGGTGTGTTTTTGTGTCGGGGGTTTCTGCGTGACTCCTGCATCAGATCTAATAAAACGAATTTTCCCATGACCCTTCAACAGTTCAGAGTACCGGCATGGCATGGTTCAGCGAGTCACATATATGCAAGCAGCCGCACACTCGTTCACACGCAACGACAAGGCCACTGCCCTACATACAGATTCCCGCATATGTATGTATGTTTGTATGAAAATGCTCGAATTCGTCTTTAACTTTGCTTTCTTCGATTTTCGTTTATCCTACCACCCCGCGTATGCGAATTTTTCCTTTATCAGCACAACATTTTTTTATCGATTTTCTCAGCTTTTCCGCCAGAATTTTTCTGTTTGCTTTTTCCATATTTTTCTCAAAGAAAAAATCATATTATTTTCATCTGGTTTCTTTATTTTGCTACAATTTTTTGGCTTTGTTTTATATTGTGTTGTTGCCACTGTATGCGTACGTTTTGCTCATGGAGCGTAATATTACAAAAGTAAAGTTTGGGGTAGTTGGCGAGAAAATCAAACAATTTTCTCGGAGCAGTCTCTGCAAGTTTTTTGTTATTTCTCGCGTTGCGTTGCTCTTTGGTTAGTTATTTTCTCTTCTAAGTTTTCACCTTTTCATGGAAAGGGAATTTCTAGTGAATTAACATGAACATTTTGAAACTGAAAAAAGTGATTTTATTCATTTATTTTATTTGCGGTCTTTTATTCTTAATCTTTCGAATAGAGTTTTCGATTTCTTAACCTTTTCTGTGATCCACGATAATGTATATGAATATTTATGAACTTATGAAATTAAAATGCTTTTAAACATCGATCAGCAGTGTTGAGTACCTAAATATGTACGTATGTATGTATGCGCAGCCCAAACAGATCTTAATTTTTCGAAGATTCGTATCTTGGCTAAATCCGAAAGCTTTTTCAAAAGCTCTATTGAATATATTCGTATATACATATGTACATAGGTACGTAGTATATGCAGTCATTGAGTAGATAAAAACATTTTTAGTACTAAACAAGTTCTTTATTGACCACAAAAAGCTTTTTTACGGTATGATCGAAAATTATGTACACTGAAATAAAAAGGTTGAAAGTGCACATTGAAAGTAACATATCAAAACCACTTTCCAAGCAATTATGGTAATACTGTAAACATTACAGTATTTACTGTAAAATTGGCAGTAAAAACATGTGATTTTTGAAAAATATCAATTAATAATATGAGTCCACTTTCAAATTTACAGTAATTCATGTCAATATGATAGTATATTCGATGAATGATAGGGGGCCACTTTCAAAATTGATATTACCCACTGTTGGACGAAAAATTACAGGGTTTACTGTTAATTTGACGGCCGTTTCTTGTAGATTTTTTTCAGTGTATGCACCCAGCCAGCATTTTATGAATTTATCTTGACTTGGGGATGAATCTTTTAGTTAAATAGTAGCTAGCTTTGAGTTTTCTACCTGCCTCGGACTTTCCAGCGTGTCGTGGCTTTTTTTAGTCTTTAGGAGTGAAATCTAAATTAACGTTTCTCGAGCCGACAATGACGAAGTCCGAACAGCAATATACTTTACTCCATTTTTCTAATTACTTTTTTTTTAATTTATTTTATTTTAATAATTGAATTTAATTATTTTTTTATTTTTTTATTTTTTTCATTGTATTTTATTTTATTTTATTTTATTTTATTTTATTTTATTTTATTTTATTTTATTTTATTTTATTTTATTTTATTTTATTTTATTTTATTTTATTTTATTTTATTTTATTTTATTTTATTTTATTTTATTTTATTTTATTTTATTTTATTTTATTTTATTTTATTTTATTTTATTTTATTTTATTTTATTTTATTTTATTTTATTTTATTTTATTTTATTTTATTTTATTTTATTTTATTTTATTTTATTTTATTTTATTTTATTTTATTTTATTTTATTTTATTTTATTTTATTTTATTTTATTTTATTTTATTTTATTTTATTTTATTTTATTTTATTTTATTTTATTTTATTTTATTTTATTTTATTTTATTTTATTTTATTTTATTTTATTTTATTTTATTTTATTTTATTTTATTTTATTTTATTTTATTTTATTTTATTTTATTTTATTTTATTTTATTTTATTTTATTTTATTTTATTTTATTTTATTTTATTTTATTTTATTTTATTTTATTTTATTTTATTTTATTTTATTTTATTTTATTTTATTTTATTTTATTTTATTTTATTTTATTTTATTTTATTTTATTTTATTTTATTTTATTTTATTTTATTTTATTTTATTTTATTTTATTTTATTTTATTTTATTTTATTTTATTTTATTTTATTTTATTTTATTTTATTTTATTTTATTTTATTTTATTTTATTTTATTTTATTTTATTTTATTTTATTTTATTTTATTTTATTTTATTTTATTTTATTTTATTTTATTTTATTTTATTTTATTTTATTTTATTTTATTTTATTTTATTTTATTTTATTTTATTTTATTTTATTTTATTTTATTTTATTTTATTTTATTTTATTTTATTTTATTTTATTTTATTTTATTTTATTTACGCCTTTTAAGGCGTAGGTTTTTCATAAAATCGTCCTTACGGCGTTGCTCTAGGGCATTTGATCAACTTAATGGCGGATGCGCATCGCTGATTTTCAGCCAAGCTTAAGTTCCAATAAATAAATTTATTCATTTGCGTACAATGTGTCTGATCGCATCCCTCTTCGCTACTCGCACCCTCTACTAGGACCAGCTGCATCACTCATCCGCGATGGTGTTTTTGATTAATTTTTTTCCATTACAAAAATGCCATTCGGCGCCTATACTTTTTTCTTTATTTCTTTTTAAATATTTCGATAAATGGCATTAAAATTGTTGTACGCTAGTGTTAGTACCTAATTGTATGCAAGAGTGTGTGTGTGTGTGTGGGTGGGGGTACTTTTTTTGTAGCCAACTAAATAAATACAAATAATTTTGTTTTGACTGTCAAATTTTCTTTCTCTTATTGCATTTGATTGCTTGTTATTGTTGCTCTTGTTTTTTCTTATCTACCACTCGTTTTATGAACATGGATTGTGCTATTATCGAGTTGTAGCTCAGCAAATCTTTGTTCTGCTTGTTTTTGGCAGGGATATCGTCGATATTTTGCTGTGTGTTGCATGTGGTAGTTGCTACATTGAAGTGGTGCATGTAAATGCCACCTCAAGCCATTGTATGTGTTTATATGAGTATGGAGTGCATTTTTGAATGATGCGTTGCGGTGAAAGGTGAATCGTTTTGCGTGGCAGCCTCAGATATGCGCTGGCTGCCAAACGATTCTAACACGATTTAATGTCATCGACGAAATGGTGGCCGAAAATTATTTACGAGTGTGCGGGGGCGGGAAGTTGTTGCTTGGAATGGTGATGTAAAATTGTATAAAGTTAAAAAAAAATTGCGCAAACGCACGACTACATATACACTCTCTCAAACTTATTATAAAATTAACTGTTTTTTCACCGGCGTCTATCTATTTTGTATTTTTCTCCTTTTAATTTGGTACATTCGTTTATACAAATTTTGCTTGTTATATCACTGTCTGTTATAATTTATAAAAAATACATACATGACAATGTCTCTCCTGCGTTAAATGTGTAATTTATTTCTCCGACAGGTTATAGATTAAAGTTGAGAAAAATATATGTGAAAGTTGTGATAAACAAGCGAGAATAATGATAGAGTTGAAAAAACCCATTTTGGTTAGATATAAATCCGTAAGTATTGATTTCCTGTGCAACAAATCCGTAAGAATTTTTCAAAAACCTCAAATTTTAAACCTTATTTCCCAACATTTTAAATTTAACATAATCTGGTTTCTGTCAAGGGGGTGTCGAAATAATGCCCGTTCAGATTTCTATGGTGGGTGACGATAACATATATGTAGAAAACGTTGCAAGAGGGAGAACACTCTCTCCGCTATAACCCAGTGAGCTTCGAATCTTGGGATAAATATAAACTCCAACAATACTTTTTACTAAAAGAAGGTCAGGCGGAAGTAGTCGCTATAAGACTGTGTGCATACTGTGTGATAAAATTTACCCCGTATCGAAAATCTCTAGTTCAACGCTTGCTCGCTTCCAGTGCGTTCGGAACCTCTACCAGTTCGTCTTCTATGCTTTTACATGTAATAAACTGGAGAATTTAACATGGCGATGTCCTAAGCGGTGGAAATTGCCCCTCGCTGCATTACCTTTTCGACAGTACCGAACTGGTAGGAAAATTGGTGCTATTTCTATAGTTCTTATAACTAGTTGATCAATGGCGGTTTACTCTGCGAAAAGATAGTTATCCCAAAAATACTATGTTAGAGCTTATAAATTTTTACAGAGCACTTCATTCTAAGCAAGTCTAAAAGCATTTTTATCTTGAATTCATATCTACATACTTATGTATGTATGTTAGTGTAATACCTGAACCCACAAATCAAGAATTCAACAGGCTGAAATTATTTTTTAAAAGACACATTCTTTTCTATTTTAACTACATAACCATTTTTCTTGTTTTAGAATTTGTTTACTTAAGCTGATAATATTTTTAGGCTTACAACATACATACATGCGTCTTGGTCATGTGGCATATATAGGATTTGCGACTTAAAAAGCAAATTTCAACTATTCTTTCGCGAAAAACACCAAATTGTGGAAAACTGAAAGAAAAAAAAATACATACAACATATCTACATATAGGGCCATAACAATAGCTGCATGAAACGAGCACAAAACAAATCCCGGTTTGTAAGCCAATTTGCACTTTTGCTTATCTAATGTCATATCATTTGTTTAATGTGCTCGATACATGTGCATTACGCATGGAGTACGCGACGGGAGCACACCACCTCCCATAGTCTTTGGGCACATATCTTAGCTAACACACACACATGCCCAGTTTATGTTGAATGTGGCAAGTTCGCATGAAGTTTTTGACTCTAACACACTTCAATATTCTCAAGCTATAACGCAGCTGCGGCTCACGCAATGATAACCCAACGACTACTAGCGACTGGCTTTTAACCTCCGGGGCTCATTTCTAAGCTTATTTATGTTTATAACAAATGCGTGCCAAAGCAGTACTTGGGTTGGTATGTACAGCAGCAGTTAGCACTTAGCAGCCTCGAATTGGCATTTGCACGCATATCCTTTAAAATATTTAGATGATAATTTTGTAAGCGCAAAAACAATGCACTATGGGCAGAAATGTCGAAATTGTGCTTTTATTTAAAGAGTAACATTTTCTGAAATCATGAAATTTTTTAATAATTAAAATAAAATAAAATAAAATAAAATAAAATAAAGTTTAATTAAATAATCTCAAATAAAACAAAATTAAATTAAAAAAAAAAAATTAAATAAAATTTAAAAAAATTAAATAAAATAAAAAAAATTTAAAAAAAAATTACATAAAATAAAATACAATAAAATAAAATAGAATAAAATAAAATAAAATAAAATAAAATAAAATAAAATAAAATAAAATAAAATAAAATAAAATAAAATAAAATAAAATAAAATAAAATAAAATAAAATAAAATAAAATAAAATAAAATAAAATAAAATAAAATAAAATAAAATAAAATAAAATAAAATAAAATAAAATAAAATAAAATAAAATAAAATAAAATAAAATAAAATAAAATAAAATAAAATAAAATAAAATAAAATAAAATAAAATAAAATAAAATAAAATAAAATAAAATAAAATAAAATAAAATAAAATAAAATAAAATAAAATAAAATAAAATAAAATAAAATAAAATAAAATAAAATAAAATAAAATAAAATAAAATAAAATAAAATAAAATAAAATAAAATAAAATAAAATAAAATAAAATAAAATAAAATAAAATAAAATAAAATAAAATAACATAAAATAAAATAAAAAAAAATAAAAAAAAATAAAATAATATAAAATAAAATAAAATAAAATAAAATATAAAAAAATAAAAAAAAAATAAAATAAAATAAAATAAAGTGAAATAAAAAAAAATAAAATAATATAAAATAAAATAAAATAAGAATAAAATAAGAATAAATTTAAAAAAAAAAGAAATTAAAAAAGAAATTGAAAAAACAAAAATAAAATAAAAAAAAGAAAAAACCAAATAAAATTAAATAAAATGAAATTAATTTAAAAATAATAAAAATAAAGTAAAAGAAAATAAAAAAAAAATAAAATAAGGGAACTATGAATTGTATGGTAATATAGACAACCTAAAAATCAGTCGCCGACTTACGTTCTTTGGTCACACAGTGCTTTCTCCATACAACGTACAAATTTAGCATGAAATCTCTAAGCCATAACCTTTGGTGTACATGAATATCTATTTCAGCAGATCAATCCAGCATGCTGTATAGTTCGTGAACATGTTTTGGTCATAGAAATTCATCTAACATCACAACTAACGGCTGTTGTAACAGGTAATTTGAGTTGCTTATGGTGCGTGGAATTGGTTTTGCTGGCGTGGCATTACTGCTGATTTGCTGTTGGCAGCGCAAGATACGCGAGATGTGGTGTGATATTACCTTAATGTGCTCGCAGAATGTTTACTAAATTGAGTCAAATGTGCTTCAAATGTGCTGCCACCTCACGACTGACGACAGCTCATCCAATTGTTTGAGTGAATGGCAAACTTGGCCGCCTACTACTCACTACGAACTACGCAATGTGCGAGGGCATAAAAAGGATTTACCAGGATATCTGTTATGTATTATGTGATGTTGTCAGCAAAAATGTAACTGCTAGAGCGCATTTGTATCTACTTGTATTCTAATATTCATTCAGGCATCTTAGTGGATATTGCAAATGTGAATCCAATTGTGTACATGGAAATTTTTAGTAGCAATGATGCACCCACTCTTCAGTATAAATAAATAGATATGTATATTAGGTATGTATCGAGATTTTGTTTGGTTAAAGGATTTTTGGGGTTTATACGTACATTTATTGGCCCTCAGAATTATCCTTTAACTCATCATCTTCATCCTTTATTGGATTTTAACGGTCCAGGTAGCTTTCGTCTTTGGGGCAGTAGTCGGCACGAAGAGAGCGCTTGCTATGTTAAAGCATTGGAATTTTCCTCCCAGGAAAGGAGTTGCCGGCCTATGCTTTGGGGGAACCCAGGACATTTTTAATTTGTTTTTCTCAGTGGAGCTTTCCTTTTACAATGCTGCCGAAATCGGTGAATCGAAAACTTTTGATCCGAAAGTTCTTTGCATAACATGATTCATCTATCGAAGTCTTTGGGTTTCAATTCGTAAAATTTCTTCAAATATACCTACTTGAACTTACATGAAGGACCATTATTTCTTCGGAGAAATTTCCTATCAAATACACTTAAAAAAACAAGTGTCCATGAATTGACACCCCTAATGCACAAACATTTTTAACATTACACGCCTGAGAAGAAATAAAAAATTCATGTGCGCTTAGAGATTTGTTTACGCTGCGCAATGAAAAAGCCTACATTCACAATGGAATTAGAATAAGACAATAAAAGATAAATTTAGCATAGCTTGTAAAATAAAAGTATGTAGCACTACATACATATATGTAAGGGGATGTATAAGCCATATAAGACAATGTGCGAATCGGGAAAACTATTGCTCGGCTTATGGTTATCATAAATGCATATTGAATAGAAAATATTTGCTGTTACATATTGCGCCTACAAATGTTCTGAACAAATTGCTCTTTTAGTGCACTAATAAAATATGATGGTCCTATAAATATAAACTGAAACTAATAAATTATTAATTTCAATCATAAGGATGTAAGCAAATATGTATACAACACATGTGGATTGACACTAAAATAAAGCACTCAACTGTGAGCGCTTAGAGAGCGGATGAATATAAAGTATAATTCGAGGCACTCAGACTTCAAGTAATTCTGGAGATGCCGCCCAGTGTGGAAATTGCCTTTTTCTCATGACAAGATCTAGAATTAAATGCGAAGGGTATGTGTAGGAAGATGGAAATAGTTTTTATTTTTAGTCGGTTTAAATACAATTTTAAATAATAATTTTTTTTTAGTTGTTTGAGTTTTATAATTACACCGCTAAGTTTTAAACGTTGCGGACTATACAGTTTCAAGCTAGCCAAATTTCAAGTAAACTTCAAAACAGGTTTTCAAGGAAACATAAATCTTTGTCAGTGGAAAGAATTCGAACCGAATTTCTCCAAATCATACTCTACTGCTCTACCCGAGCTGTTTCACACCGATAAATATTTTGAGATAAAATCCAATGATTTGGAAAGGCTTTCAACTATAAAATAAAATTTATGATCTTAAACATGATTTGAAACGAAGCGCTTCGAAAAATATTCGACTGCTCTACTACTGAGCTTCGGCATACACAAAACTGTCGTCAATGACTTGAAAACTTATATAAGGGGCCCACAAAAAATTTTTTTAAATTAATTTGGAGTAAGAAACTTTCATAATTTTATCGAACAAATGGACTGGAAAAAGGAAATTTCAATAATATTTTACGGTTTGAATACTTTTTCCCCAACTTTCAATATATTCAAGCAAATCTGGATCCTACTTTTATGTAGATGGGGCTACTATGGTTTTGATTGGCAAAAGGCCAGCGCCATCTTTTGGCACCGCATTACTATAAACTAACGCCATCTGTTACTAGTCAGGTTTGACAGACACATTTGCTCTTCTCGCCTATTTAGCCGCGAATAATTTTATCGACACTGGCAATCCCTAGCGAGTAAATTATTTAAAGAAAATTGTTTTAATAGCCGGAAGTGTATTCTTCAAATACCAGCCAAATGAAACCCTAAATCGACGTGCCATACGAAAACTAACACTTTTGAAATAATTTACGAAAACTAACACTTTCCAAATTCTGTGAGAAGACTAACACTTTTATTTTGTGTCTGACGTAAACTAACACTTTTGGCTAGTATATTTTCTTCTGAGAAAAAATGTAAGTGTTTTCTTCAGACACAAAATTTTAGTGTTAGTTTTCGTATGGCACGTTGAAATGTTATTTTTGCAAATACATGTATAGCGACAATTTTTTTGTATATTACATTGTTGTCGAAACCTTTGCAGATTATGCAAATTTCAAGATCCTAACTCAACGGGAAGATGGTTGAAAATCTAAAGCAAAGACACGTAGCCACAGAAGCGCCACCTAGCTGCAACATTTGTTTTTAACTTTGATCCATAAACAGTATATAAAGTTTTTATTATGGAAGCCTATGAAATGTTGGTCAAGAAGATAGTAAGCGACGGGGTTAGGTACTACACCGACCTCACTGGGCAGTGTATCACACTCAGAGCTCAAGATATGGGCTATAACACTGGGTATGGGATCTAATCAACTTTTTAGAAGAGATTGAGGCATACATAAAAAACTACATACCCTGTTTTTTCGTAGTTAGCCTCCAAAATTTAATGGCCTTCTACACCAGGGAATTATTGAACTCAACTCTGCCGCAAAATAGGCGAAGAGGTTGAGAAGAGAGGGGAAGAGTACACTTGAAAGCGTACCGTCAACTCGTTTCAAGTTTATCTTGTTATCTCTTTCACTCCTCCTTGTTCGCCCGTATTTTCTTTCATAATTGCATTCAAGAAAAATGTACAAGTGTAGAGACGCATAGAAAACACACGCACGCCAGGAGTTATGGGCTTTCGAAGTTCAAAGTTAGATCATTTTACTCTTGCTTTGCAGTTGCTGTATTGAAAAAGTTAAAAATGGAAAACATAAGCATCGCTACGGTTTTTAATTTTTTCGGAGACGCCATTGACAGCTTTTAAAACAAAAAGTGGATACCAATCGAACAAGGAAGTCAAGCAGACTACGCCCACATTTTGCCTTTTTTAATTGTTTAAATACACCAATTGGAGAAGCAAAATTAAAATGGTCTAATTTCGAACTTCGAAAGCCCTAAACTAAATTTTGGAGGCTAACTTCGAAAAACGGGGTACCTACGTAGTTTTTTAAGCATGTCTCAATCTCTCCAAACAAGTTGGATTGATCCCATACCAAGCCGGCTGCTGTAGAGTGTAGTCTTGCCAGTTCTCATCTTGAGTAAGGAGCTTGGGAGTGGATCACAATCAGACAAGAAGTTAATTTTTGATGATTAGATTTTTCCAGCTGATTGCCTCAACTGTTCCTGTTTCCTAGTTATTAGAAATGCGTGCTACACAAATTAGCATTCATTATTTTACAAAGCAAAAACAGCTCTCCAATAAAATATGTACCTCACCAGTGCACCCAATTGTGCCTAATCAAGCAACTCGATTTTTTGCTCAACATAATATTTGTTGACAGAAACAGATTATTTCAACCCACCCTTCGCCACCCACCTCTCCTTCACTTTTTTCGTGCACATCCGCAATTAATCACATCTCTATAAACAACTGAATAGCCAAATAAATTCGCCCACCTCCCAACGCTAATCAACCTACCAAGCACCAGAAAAGTACCGCCAGTTCACCAAGTGGCATACAAATTCGTAAAGTCAGTGGCGGCATGCAGCCAGTCGTTGTGGCAAATAAGACAAAAATAAGTCTTATGAAATATCAATGCAGGGCACATTTGTACACACCAACAATAACAAAGCTTTAAAGTAAAGAAACAACCTCATTTCAGTTCACACAAAAAATGGAAGCAGCACCTGTTGAGTTTGCAAAGTCGCCAAACATTCCTTCTTTTTCTCAAAAACCAAATCGGTAGCATAAAAAATACGTACCGTTAACGTGGCCACGTTTATTTAATCAAATCAGCATGACGAAAATCTCCGTGCAACATCCACACAAAAAAACGGTAAAGAGCAAAATCATACAACAACTCACAGACCGCAGCACAAAGCAAAAGAAAAAGCAACTGACATTGATTGTCGACAGCGAGCGGCTAAAGCGACGACGACAAAGCAAAAACCAAGACAACTCAAAAAGTAAGCAAACAAATACACGACCAACTAACCAACCAACAAATAAATGAACAACAACAACAACATCAGCAATCAGCAATAAGAACAAAATGCGGCTTGCAGCACCCACTTATTTGATGGTGTCGCGTCGATGATTCCCTAACACCTCGTATGGCACTCAATGTAGCCTTTATTGTGTGTATGTGTGTGCAACTTGACTGTGTGTGCAGTTTGTTGGCAGCACATTCAAACTGGGCCAACAGCCAGTTCCGAACACCAAACAAGAAAAGTTTGCAAAAGGTGACCAAAAAGAAACGGCACTCTTTGCCTCGCATGTGGCATGCCACATATGCACACTTTGACCCGGCTTCAGCATGTGCTACATGTCACATCACATCACATACTGCTAGTCGTATGCCAAGCAAATGAACACAAACACACAAACATAGAGGCAGCTATGAAATACAACGGCGTACCCAAAGTAAAAGAAAACTCCATCAAAAACAACAAAAACAAATACACTGCCGTATATGTTGCAAGTTGGCGAGCATGTAGCAACAAATAAGAGCACTGGCAGCCACATAAAGCAGTGCAGAAAAAGAAAAATTTCTCAAACCACCCACGAGGATGAAGGATATGCATACACCTCATGGGGAACATGCAGCACTGACCCTACTCACATGCATACACACATACCTGCACGCAGGTAAATATATAAAAAAGCATTCGCTCATACATTTCTGGCCACTTGTATGCGCGACTACCAAGGCAATACATTTTGGCACATTCCCGTTGCTGCCAGTCGCGAGCTGTCTACTTTGACTCTTTGTACTGTAGTGGTTGTGCCTGTCTCATACTCGTACTCAGTCTGATTGCAAGTAGAAAGAAAAAAAATTGCCCAATACGAGCACCACAACAAAGGTACAAAAACGAAATTCTGATAGCAAATGGGAGTTTGATATGATTTTTTGTTGCAGCTGCTGCTACTTCTGTTATGGTTGCATGTAGTAGCACATGAAGTCGCATGCCCAGTGTCGGCCAAGTTTCTGGCATGAGTCAGACTGGTGGAGAGAAACGTCACTTGTTTGTTGACGTTGGCCAATCTGTCGATTGAAGTTGTTCCTTTTGCATACAATTTTTTGTTGTATAAATTTTCTAGCTGGGGTGATGGTACATTCATGTATATGTACTATATGATATCATATTTACAGTCCTTTCCCAGCTCCATAAAATTTTATATCAGTAGAGGGTTTTATCGCTATTATCAAAAATTTTTAAGAAATTTTTTGATATTGAATAAAAAAGAAGAGTAAGACAATATTCCTATTAACTGAGCTACAAAACATGGCATATCGGACGAAATCTAAGCATCGAGTTAAGATATCGGAAAAACCATCACAAAAAGCATCTTCACTGTTACCTTGTCTCGCAATTTTACACCGATTATCAAAAGTAACAGTTTAACAACTGTTCATGTCTTTATTTACACACGTCCATGTAAGAAGTTTTTTGTTGAATTTTAAGCAAGATAATGTAGGCCGTAGGAATGTCGTTGGTAGTTTTTATATATTGCTAATATAATTTTACAAACATATTTTACTTCCAATTGTAAAAATTTAATAACTACACAGAAAAAACTGAGCAATCAATATTGTTCAGGAAGGCGAAACCCCCTTATTGTCGAGAACGTTTTTCCGCTGGCTGATCATTTTAGGTTCCATTTAGCAGATAAAGAGTATATAGGGGCCTTTTAAAAATTTGGTCGGAACTCGAGAGATCACTAAAGTTATCGGAATTCAGTAGATAATTTCGATAAATCAGGTGATTTCTATTTTATTTAGTGCTTGACCAAAATGAGAGATCTATTGTAAAGAAAATACGCAAAAAACCGGGTATGAAAAAAGGTATTTAGAACGTTATTCCCGATAATGCTTCATATAAATTTTTGCTGACGTTTTACACACGCGTCTGCAACGCTTTGATGTTCAATCTTTTTTAGTTATGATGAATAAAATTTGTTTGAACTTGTGTTACTTAAATAAAAATGTTACTCATACGCGATGTATGACGATTAAAAAATTTAATAAAATTGTAAAATTTCAGGATATACAATATACTACAAGTTGGCAGGACCTACAGTTTTTAGCCGACTCCGAGCGGCACTTGCAGGGCAAATGAGTTTTTTCTGAGAAGCTGCTCATGGCAGAAATACATACACCCGGGGTGTTTGCAGTAAAACTACTGCCGAGGGGCGTATAGAACACACTACCGCTACACCATGGCGGCCGACGTCGTTTATATATTGGCAAAATATTACCATTTTCAATTTTCGTAGGCTAAATGAACTTTTTTTGCGGACTTAGTATAAGCCACCAGCTAAACCTCTCTTCACGGGTAATAGTTGTCCTAGATAAGGAAAACTTGACATATTCTTATGTTATATAGACTAAAACCTCTATCCATATCAAATTTCGAATATATATATTTTTAGAACGTTTTATTAAACACACATATGCTACGTAAGTTTTCATCACATGCTTGTATGTGTGCTTTAATGTTTGTGTGTACATATGTAAGAAGCGATCTCCCCCACAAATGCGCGATTTCCTTGCAAAGCTAAAAAAATCGAATTGATTGAGTTAATAAGAAGAAATGATCAACATATTTGACACACTTTCACTCAATAACATTGCAAGGATTTCATACGAGTGTGCATAACTGTAGGTATGGATGTTTGTGCATGGCAGTTGATGTGGCGCGAAAACGTTTTTTGGTCCGTTTCCTTTTTCTTTTGCCACTCAAAGACAAAGAAGTTGAAAAAACTGCATGTAAACAAATTGTGGCAAGTGCACAAAAAACTGTCTGCCCTGCGCACATACAAACAAACTGACTGAGCCACATACACCCACACGCAGACAAATATGCAATGTTATAAGGCAACTTAAAAAATATTACAAAAGGCAAGAGGTGAATTTTCATTCATGTCGTCAACGTATTCGCTTTTCACGCGATGCCACATACAAAAGTACAAACACAAACATGCTCAAATACGTATGAATGTATGTGAAAAACTGCTGGGAAAAAATTGTGATATTCTCGTGTGTGCGAATGTTTATTGTGAAAAAAAGCTAACTCAGAAGTGCACAAAAGAAGGAACACGGAAGCATCGAGCCATTGCATGCGACTCAACAGAAAAACTGCCAAAAAATTCGTCCTTGGAAGCGTTGCAGTTTCTTTTTATGTCGAGTGACGTGAATGGCGCGTGCCGGCGAAATTTTCTAAAAATAAGCAAAAAGGAAAAAAGATGATGTTACAATACAATTGCCGGTATGGCACAACCAAAACAGCGCACTCACATACATATCGACATGGAATTCATAACACACACAAACAACAAATAAGTACAAAGAACAGATGTCGATTTCGAAGTCGACTTCGGCTGAGTTGGTGGGGGTGGTCACATGTCGCTACCGTCCACGATTAGCACGTTTGTAGTGTAATAGAGGACCGAGTAGCCATCATGTCTTGGTTGCATTGTATAAATCTTTTTAAAAGTATTCTTTTTGGCATACTTATAGGCGCCTCAACAAGCTCACTTACTCACTGATTCACTCGTTCGCTCATCGGCACGACTGTCATGCGCCATATTGAAACCCGACATGTCAATGAATAGGCGCACAGCAAACATAGCGAGCTAGCAATCGAGGAATGCGAATGGCTGCAGAATCGCGCGCTCTTGTCCTGTCAACAAATGCAACAACACCTTGCTCGCATGGGCGATAAATAGTGTGAGTGGATACACGATGTTGCATGAGTATGAGAACGGGTGTGTAGGTGCGTGGATGTGAGGTGCTCTTCCTCTTTGAGCGACTTTTATTTTTTCCTTGTTGCATAAACGACGGAAAACTCGTAGCACTCACGGGTTTTTCTAGTCCATTTTTCTTGGCGTTGGCGAACATTTCTGCACTTCTTTGTTTTTGAGGAAATCATTTACGCCAATTACAGTGGCAATTCAACACTTGTCGTTTTTCTTGACAGCACAATTTTTTATTTATGTTTCCTGTACTGAGTGCTTGATATGGTTAAATTGGGTTGATATGATAGTGATCGGTTGTTTGTTTGGTTTTAGGATGATAAAGCGAGATATGTTTGTTGATTTTTTTTTTTTGAATCACCTCGTTCAGAATGAAAGTGATTGGACTGAGCAAAAATAAGCAATCGGAAAGAATTTGAATAACAATTAAGCAGTAACTATTTGAGGTATGTACATAAATTGCATAGGTTCCGGTTTTTAGTACTTAATTGAGAGGAAATAAAAAAAATTATATAAAAAGTAAATAAACAATAGTAAATAATAAAAGAAAAACAAGGAAGAAATACAAAAAATAAAATTTAAATAATTAAAAAAAACGAAAATAAATTGAAAAAATAAAAATAAAAAAAATTAAACTAAATAACAAAATAAATTAAAACAAACATATTAAAATAAAATAAAATAAAAAATAAAACAAAATAAATGAAAAAATTTAAAAAATTAAGTACAATAAAGTAGAATAAAAAAATAAAACAAAATAAAATAAAATAAAATATGTTTGAACCAGGTTACTGCAGCGCGTGGGTAAATTTTTCTCAAAAAACACATTTTCGTACAATCCTGAAAATTGATTCACAATACCGTCGGTATTTACAGCAATAGACTACAAGTCAAAAGCAAACAAAGAGTTTAAAATGAAATAAAATAAAATAAAATAAAATAAAATAAAATAAAATAAAATAAAATAAAATAAAATAAAATAAAATAAAATAAAATAAAATAAAATAAAATAAAATAAAATAAAATAAAATAAAATAAAATAAAATAAAATAAAATAAAATAAAATAAAATAAAATAAAATAAAATAAAATAAAATAAAATAAAATAAAATAAAATAAAATAAAATAAAATAAAATAAAATAAAATAAAATAAAATAAAATAAAATAAAATAAAATAAAATAAAATAAAATAAAATAAAATAAAATAAAATAAAATAAAATAAAATAAAATAAAATAAAATAAAATACAATAAAATAAAATAAAATAAAATAAAATAAAATAAAATAAAATAAAATAAAATAAAATAAAATAAAATAAAATAAAATAAAATAAAATAAAATAAAATAAAATAAAATAAAATAAAATAAAATAAAATAAAATAAAATAAAATAAAATAAAATAAAATAAAACAAAATAAAATAAAATAAAATAAAATAAAATAAAATAAAATAAAATTAAATTAAATAAAATAAAATAAAATAAAAAATAAAACAAAATAAATGAAAAAATTTAAAAAATTAAGTACAATAAAGTAGAATAAAAAAATAAAACAAAATAAAATAAAATAAAATATGTTTGAACCAGGTTCCTGCAGCGCGTGGGTAAATTTTTCTCAAAAAACACATTTTCGTACAATCCTGAAAATTGATTCACAATACCGTCGGTATTTACAGCAATAGACTACAAGTCAAAAGCAAACAAAGAGTTTAAAATGAAATAAAATAAAATAAAATAAAATAAAATAAAATAAAATAAAATAAAATAAAATAAAATAAAATAAAATAAAATAAAATAAAATAAAATAAAATAAAATAAAATAAAATAAAATAAAATAAAATAAAATAAAATAAAATAAAATAAAATAAAATAAAATAAAATAAAATAAAATAAAATAAAATAAAATAAAATAAAATAAAATAAAATAAAAAAAATAAAATAAAATAAAATAAAAAAAATAAAATAAAATAAAATAAAATAAAATAAAATAAAATAAAATAAAATAAAATAAAATAAAATAAAATAAAATAAAATAAAATAAAATAAAATAAAATAAAATAAAATAAAATAAAATAAAATAAAATAAAATAAAATAAAATAAAATAAAATAAAATAAAATAAAATAAGGTAGGTGGGAAATGCCAGGTAGGTGGGAAATCAAATACCACCCGCGGACCAAAACTGATAATGCAGTGGAAAGGGTATCCCCTTACGTGCCTAGCGAACACGCATTTCACAGCTAACCCCATGCGGGCCAACCACCCACTTGGGAGAAAAATGGTTCCTAACGTACACTTGGAAGCCTCGGACGAGCATCGCAATGGTCAGGGGCGATGCGGGACACCACAGCCTGACCAACCCATTGACGAACCGGCAATAACCATAATTCCAAACTCGACTCTGGCAGTTTTACCGGGTGATCCGGTAACCACCAGAGCCGCATCCCCTGGGCAACGCATGAAATGGACTACAGAAATGAATGAATACATCATGCGAAGCTACTACATAATTACCAAAAACGAAACTTGTAAGAGTGGATACAGAACCAAACTGCATGAAGCTTTTCAAAGGAAATTCCCAAATATCCAGGTTACAGTTCAAAGAATAGGTGATCAACGAAGTGCTATAATTAGAAATAAATACATATCCGCCCGAAGACTAAACGCGCTTAAACAAGAAGCAGTGGATGAAATTTCAACAGGGGTTTCACCCGACATATCAGACCAAGGTGAAAACGATGCAAATAGCATAGGTGAGGACAGGAGCGCTGAAGAATTACATCGAAGCGAAGAAACAAGAATTTTGAAAATGGAGTTCCAAGCGGCTCTGACTGAGTTCTATGGGACGGACCCTCTTCTACGACCAATTCTACCGCGACAGAAAGCAATAAAAAAGTTAGCAGTGGCTGTGGCCAGTATGAATAATGAAATTCTACCAGCTTACCTAGCGCAGAATGATAGTAATTTCGTAGAACTCCAAACCATAGTATATGCAGCTGCAACTGCAGTAATCCGTTCTACTGGTGGCAAAATAGTTAGCCGCAACGCGCATTATAAGCCCAAATCCTGTAATCCACCTTGGAAGCACAGGTTGCTGAACCAAATCAAGAAGCTACGGACCGACCTCGGTCGACTAACTCAGTACATGAAAGGAAATCGCACCAGAAAAATTTTGCAGTATATCGAAAAAATCAAAGAAGAATATAAAACTCACACCAGACAGGACATGCCCAACGAAACTATTGAGCAGTATTTAGACACTCTAAGGCAAAAGCTATCTGTAAAATCTAGCCGATTGCGAAGATATTCGCTCTCAGAGAAAAGGAGAACAGAAAACGCGGCTTTCCAGAAAAATGAAAAATTGTTCTATAGGAAACTTAAAGAAAGTAAAGTTAATGACAATGCTGAAATGCCGAAGATTGAAGAAGTTGAGGCGTACTGGCGGTCCATATGGTCTACGGAAAGCACCCATGAGAGAAACACAGAGTGGATTAATCAAGAACGTAGGAGGATGGAGACTGTTCCTCAGATGAGAACTTTTATTGTTACCGAAGAAGATGTAGGAAAAGCGGTGGCGAACACACAGAACTGGAAGTCCCCAGGGCCAGACGGTATACATAACTTCTGGTTGAAAAAATTTACAATAACACATCGCGCAATAGCTCTCCATTTTACAAACTTTCTTCAGACAGGATCAATAGCTCCAGCCTTTCTAATGAAGGGCCAAACGCATCTGCTTCAAAAAGATGCAGCAAATACAACAGACCCTTCTAAATATAGACCAATAACCTGCCTATGTACACTCTATAAATTGCTAACATCCTGTTTGGCTGATAAAATTTACCACCACATTGATACTAATGACATTATGCACATTGAACAAAAAGGATGTATAAGAAAAAGCAAAGGGTGCAAAGAGCAGCTTATCATTGATTCCGTCGTTATGGAACAGGCATACCACAAGCAGAGGAACATTTACACGGCCTACATTGACTATGCTAAAGCTTTCGACAGCGTTCCGCATTCGTGGTTGGTGCAAGTTCTTGAAATTTATAAGATAGACCCGAATATTCAGCGACTTCTGTGTTACCTAATGTCCACATGGGAAGTTACCCTCAACTTAAGTCAACGAAATGGAGTCATAAAATCGACTCCTATACCCATTAAGAGAGGCATCTTTCAAGGTGATACTTTAAGCCCACTGTGGTTTTGCCTCGCGTTAAATCCATTGTCGACTATTTTAAATGAAACCAATTACGGCTTCAGCATAAAAACTCCACAATCGTCTTACCACAAACTCTCCCATCTACTATACATGGATGACATAAAACTGTATGCTGCGAATGAGCGTCAAATAACCACATTGCTGGAACTGACAGAGGATTTCTCCAAAGATATAAAAATGTCATTCGGAATAGATAAGTGCCGCAGGTTAAGTGTAGAAAACGGGAGACCTGTTCTGCGGAATTTTCAGCTAAACAGTTCCCAAATAATAAGCGGCATGTCCGAGACTGATACCTATAAATATCTTGGCTTACTGCAGGCTCGAAGGACACAGCACAGTGAAATAGTGATGGCTACAACAAATGAGTACCTACAGAGGGTTAAAAGCTTATTAAAATCTTGCCTAAATGGAAACAACCTTTTTAACGCCATAAACACATTCGCGGTCCCCGTTCTTACCTACACTTTCGGCACAATCAAATGGTCTAATACCGAGTTGGAGAACGTAAAAAGGTCAACAAGAACGCTACTTACAAAGTTTGGCGCCCACCATCCGAAATCTGCAATAGAGCGTCTTTACTTACCTCGTTGTCAAGGTGGTCGTGGAATGGTAGATATAAAACATCTTCACGCAAAATGTATTTATAATCTACGTCTGTACTTTCATAACCAACAAAGCTCGCTATTAAAAACTATTTGCCAAGCTGATTTTAAGTATTCTCCGCTGAACTTGCAAGATGTTATGACAACAGTACTTCCCACGGACGGAGAGCACATGCAAACACTAACACAAGAATGGAAAATGAAAGCTATCCACGGAAGACATGCATATGCTCTGGAACATACAGAAATAGATAAACGCGCCTCCAATGAATGGTTAAGCCACTCTGGAATATACGCCGAAACTGAGGGCTTCATGCTCGCCATTCAAGACCAAGTAATTGCAACAAAAAACCACTGCAAATATGTTATGCGGGCTCCCATCGAAAACGACAACTGTAGGCGATGCCAAAGGAAGCCCGAAACCATCCACCACATCACCGGTGCATGTGTAACGTTGGCGGCCACAGAATATCTTACAAGGCATAACCAGGTGGCTAAAATCATACACCAATCACTAGCGCTGCGTCACAATTTAGTAACAGCGGAGTGCCCATACTATAAATATACACCAGAGACAATTCTTGAAAACAGTGTCTTTAAAATGTATTGGGATCGATCTATTTTAAGCGATCATAGCTTGTCACACAACAGACCCGACATAACCATTGTGGATAAGCAACTAAATCTAGGGTACCTAATAGACATAGCTGTACCGAATACACACAACTTGCAAGAGTGCTATGCAGAAAAAATGAGAAAGTACCAGAGTCTGGCATACGAAATGAAAGAGATGTGGAAACTAGAAAAGGTCGACATTATACCAATTATAATATCTACAACAGGAGTCATCCCAAAATCTTTAAACTGTAGCCTTGACAAGCTTCAACTCTTAGAAAAGCGAAAAGCAATACAGAAGGCTGTTATTCTATCAACAACTTCTATTGTTAGAAAATTTTTAAGCATACATTAAGTTAGAGAAATGTATTTTAAATATTAAGTCTGTGATTCTGAAAGAAATTGTAAAACTATGCAATGTACCTGATCAATAGTTGTAAGCACCTGAACAATAGTATTAAGTATCTTGTTATTTATAACCGATATTTAATGTAAACCCTTAAAGGAGAAAAAAAAGGGAATAAAATAAAATAAAATAAAATAAAATAAAATAAAATAAAATAAAATAAAATAAAATAAAATAAAATAAAATAAAATAAAATAAAATAAAATAAAATAAAATAAAATAAAATAAAATAAAATAAAATAAAATAAAATAAAATAAAATAAAATAAAATAAAATAAAATAAAATAAAATAAAATAAAATAAAATAAAATAAAATAAAATAAAATAAAATAAAATAAAATAAAATAAAATAAAATAAAATAAAATAAAATAAAATAAAATAAAATAAAATAAAATAAAATAAAATAAAATAAAATAAAATAAAATAAAATAAAATAAAATAAAATAAAATTAAATTAAATTAAATTAAATTAAATTAAATTAAATTAAATTAAATAAAATTAAATAAAATTAAATAAAATTAGATAAAATAAAATAATATAAAATAAAATAAAATAAAATAAAATAAAATAAAATTAAATAATATAAAATAAAATAAAATAAAATAAATAAAATAAAATAAAATAAAATAAAATAAAATAAAATAAAATAAAATAAAATAAAATAAAATAAAATAAAATAAAATAAAATAAAATAAAATAAAATAAAATAAAATAAAATAAAATAAAATAAAATAAAATAAAATGAAATGAAACGAAATGAAATGAAATGAAATGAAATGATGTGAAATGAAATGAAATGAAATGAAATGAAATGAAATGAATTGAAATGAAAATAAAATGAAATGAAATAAAAAAATAAAAATAAAACAAATTACACGGAGAAAAATATTTTTCTAAAATCTAGAAAAATATGTTCTCAATCTAAAATTGGTAAATAATTTGAGAAATTTTAAAAATTTACTTGATTTTAACTGATATTCGTCAAAAAAGCTTACTTCAAGCAAGCAAGTTACTTTCTTATCAAAAACAAAATAAAAACCAAAACTTTAAGGAAAAAGTGTTCAAAAAATAATTTAAATAACTAAGAAAAATTTTCACTTTTTTGAAGAATTATTTTCTTATTTATTTAACTTTTTCAGTTTATATTGTTTGAGCAACACTAGCTATAGTAAATTAGTTTATTTTATTTGCATTACAAACTCCTGTAATTTGATGAAAATGCTTTTTCGTTAAAAGTTTATGGAAATACATAATTTATACTTGCAATCATAAATTGTGGTATTTTCCCAACCAAACCTAACACAAGCAGAATGACGTTCTAAATGCTCAGAACCCAAGCGCTCGCCCCAATTGAACACATAGAAGGTAAAGGTAAGGTCCAATAGATTTCATAAATATAAAAATAAGAATTTAAATAAAACTAAAAATCTTTGGTTGATGTAGAATTAGGGCCGGGACTCCCAGCACAACTTCCTCTACCATAATAATTTTGCGTCCATGAAACTGCAAAACAAAATTTGTTTATTTCAAGTAAACATTTCTTATTTATTTTAGTGTTTATCAAGACACAATTAAGAAAACATTTTCCAAGTTCAAAATTTTTCCTCGCTTTTCTTGTTTATGTCTTGTTTCTAGTAAAAAATTATATATAATTATATATAAAAAATTAATAATAAAAAATATTAAATTAAATTAAAAAAAAATAAAATTAAAAAAAAGTAAAAAAAAAAAACAATAACAAAAAAATACAAACAAAAAATAAATTAAATACAAATAAAAAACGAAAAAAATAAAATAACGCAAGTCTATAGCTACATACCTCGTTGCATACCGGATAAACACAAAAATCCTGCCTTCGCTTGTAAAATATTCCCCTCAACTCATAATTGTTTTTTCTTCGAATGAGGTTCTTTAATCGCTTCAAAAAATATAAAATAAAATAAAAAAAGTAAAAAAAAAATAAAAAAAAATAAGAAGAAAAAAATAAAATAAAATAACGGAGGTCATACATACATAGCTAACTGGATTCATTATCTCGTTGCAAACAGTATAATATTTTTCTCTGAATGAAGCTCTTTAATCGGTCCAAAAAATTTCAGATAAATGTAAATCTCATATTTTAATGCTTCTATTTCGCCCTCGAGTTTGGTTACAGGTTAGCCATTTTGGGTGCATTCAAGCCATTTGCAACTAGTAAGCTGGACATAAGCATTGAGTTTGTGCCAATTGTATAATCTAGTAAACGATTGTTGTTTTTTTGCCTGTTGCCGCTCTGCTAAATGTTTTGTGCGATTTGCTACAATTCACTTGTTAGTCAAGTGGCCGTTACGGGTTTCTGTTATTTTGGTGCACCAACAAGCCCCTTTTACTTGCCACACACCGGAGTTCATCAAGTGGACTCGAGCGTGTGACCAAAGTGGCCTTTGCAGTTGGGTGCTTCGCAGTTCAACTGAACGCTTACATGAATTTATGCTATGAGCACTTCAAGTGTTTTGTGTATAAGTCACTCTGACCCATAAAAGCCATCACGTTTTTAGCTAAAATTGCAACAAAGTGACCGACGTAAACTCGAAATGGTGCTGTAAAAAAGTATAAAACGAAAAAAAGGTTGTAAAAAGTATGAAATTTGTTTTCGAGCGTATTAATTGATGTTTTAAATTTAAACTCAAATCTTTAAATGTTCGCTGGCATTTTGCTGTTGGACTGGATTGATGTGAGTATTTTGTTAAAATTGTATTTTATGCACTACGAGTTTATTTACAAAATTAAATCAAATATTTTGTTATAATTAAATTGTATCTACATAGCCGCATCCAACTCATACTGAGTCTCAACAAATGTCCAATTGCTGCGCAAATTTCCACTGCAATTAGTGGATGCTTGTGAAATTGATTTGAGAGTATATATAAATAAAAACGCGCTAACTAAGTATGTTCATATGTATGTGTGTTGCTTAATTTATCCAAAAACTGATAAAATGAAAAACAACAAAAAATAAGAAAAAGTAAAATTCAAAATAACTTAATTGATTTTAAAAATGCATAAAGCTGTGGTGTCATTAAATATTTGCTGCACTTTTTCCAAGACAAATACACATGCACTCCAAACTCCCACCCCCGTGCGCTTTGCTGTTGCATTCGTCGTACCGCTGAACCACCGCTACCGGTATTCGTGCAAATCGGCCTTGTTCGTTCGTGCGTAATGCACACAAAATGGCTATCGCAAGCGGATCCGAGCTTTGGCTATTGCAGCGTTGCAACTAAAGTGCATTTGAGTTTCATTGCAATAACGGTTTTGATTTCGTATTTATGTAGCTTTTTCCACATTCACAGTTTGTTCGTGTATTTTTCTTTCAGTTCTTTTTGTTTGGGTTTTGTTACCTTTAGCATTTCTTTGATTCGATTTCACTATTTCGTTGAGTTAATTTGTTTTTCTTTTATTTTTTTATTCCTTTTTTGTTGTTGCAGTTGTTCGTGTTTCGTAGCTGTTTTTTTTTTTTTTTGTTTTTGATCTTTTGTGGTTTATTTGCAGCTGCTTTAGCATTCACCTCAAAGTAATTTGTCCATTTGTCCACAAATATCATGCTGCAACAACTTTGTTAACCAGAATCAACATTAACCAGAATAAGCAATTCGTAGTTTTCGAATTATTCATAATGTCACTTAACTACACCGGTATACATACATATATATATACATACATACTAGGGTGATTCAAATAAAAAAAATTTGATTTTTTTCGGTCTTATTTTAGGTGTTGATGAGAAAATAAGCCTTGCAAAAAATTAGCGCTCTAACTTAATCCTTAGGGGTGGCTATTTTTTTTCGCCCTTTCCCACACCTTTTGTATGGGGAAAAATGGCATTTTTATTTTATTATTATTATTATTTTAATAGTTAAGATAATCGTACATGGCATACGATTTTGGAAGCTTCAAAGCTTCAACTTTAAGAGTATGCAAAAATATTTTGAAAAAAGTTTCAAAAATTGAAAATATTCACTTTGAAAAAAAAAATGCCACTTTTCCCCATACAAAATGTATGGGAAAGGTCGAAAAGAATAGCCATCCCTAAGGGTTAAGTTAGAGCGCAAATTTTTCGCAAGGCTTATTTTCTCATCAATACCTAACTTTTTAGGGAGTAAGACTAAGTCGACATTTTTTTTTTGAATCACCCTAATACATACATTTATATAAGCATTCATCATATGGGATGCATTAAATGATAAAAAATATAAGCCCTAAAGTTTGACAACCAACGAGTTAAATTGCGTTTCCTTCTTTGACAAAAAGAAAAAAAGTCTCCCTCCATTCTCAAGAAGTTTTATAAAACTATCGCACAAACCAACTTTCAAATGTGACCAGAAATCGTTTAGCATTCGGAAAGAGCATTTGGGAAATCTTATTTAAATTCGAAGTTACTTCGACACTTCAAACTTCGACTGTTGTCGAGGCGACTTTTGCAGTTTTCTTTCTGAGGGTGAACCTAAGCTCCCGACAAAAAAATTGTCTCTGTGGGAATATTTGATACAAAAGGTAAACTAAATTTATCAAGTATTTTTTTATATCATGCAAGGTGGCTCTAGCTCGAGATCTATAAGTTTTACAAAAATAACTATTTTCATTGTCGATGGCGATCTTCGCGACAAATAAACGGTAAGGGAAAATTTTCTACGCATACTAAAGTTTTCGAGATAAATCCAGATAAGTCCATACGTGGGAAATATTTGCATATAATTTCCAGATATAACTTTACAATCCGGTATCTCAGAACCGGTTACTCTTACGCCCAATTTCACAGTGCTGGATTAACTTACGTTCCACAAATTTTCAATTTTCATTTTGAGTTAACCAAAGGTTTACTGCCCAACTTTGGTGGTTTAACCTCTGGTCAGATATCGGAAGGCCGTCTACTAACAATTTATGTAGAAAAATTTCAGTTAAATAACTTAAATAAAATCGCGAATCCATAGTTAACTGTTGAACTTAAGTTAACCTGCCACTGTGAAATTGGGCCTTAGAAAAAAATGTTGAGACCAAATTTGTAGAGAATTTCCAGGTCTACAACATTGTCTCAAATTTGGCTCTGTGGAAATTTTTGTTGTTTCAAATGTCAATATTGACCGGACTAATATTGGGAACTAGCAAAAAGTACTTTCCAAATTTCCTTTTCCGATTTCGAGAATGTGTTTGCATTCTGCACTTGTTCTCAGGACTTTTATATGGTTTTACCGACATACATTAATACCTTCCTTCATTTTCTATAGATACAAAGTATTTATTTTTACAGTGGTACTTAAATTGCCATCTAATAGTCGTATTTCTTCACATTTTCCATTTGCCATGTCATACACGATCTACAAAAACATTTCGAAAATTTTTTCGATTAAAAAACTCATCTAAGCAATTTATGCCAAGACGTAAAAATAAAATTCCAAATAACCAAAACTGCAACATTAATGGCGGCAACATTGCGTGCGTAGAACAGCGATAAGAGCCCGAGGGCCAAGTGGGTGTTGTTAGGGCAGGGTAATGGATGTATACACGTAACAAAAACAACAATAACAACAATAACTACTTTTACTAACGACGCATCTCATTTTACATTTTACAACTATGCGAACATAAATTTAGATATCTTGGCAATAACGGTAAACCATCATTTTCGGGCAGCCAAAGCATTGCAGGGTTGAAAAGTTCATTCATACATACTGTACATTCGTATGAATGTGGGTAGAGCGTATCCTAATGTGGTATATGAGGATAGGTGTAGCAGGCTACTTACATAGTTGCGCTCACTTGTGTGCTTAGGTACGCATGTGGCAAGCATTTTCCAATTGGTAAGTGCTATAACTGTTTTTAATGTGGCAGGCGTTACTCAAAATATATTCTCTATACCCTAAGTACGAGTATGTACGTAGAATTGCAACTGCTGATGTTGATGATGATGACGAGGCTGGTGATTAAATGCGTACGAACAATTTTTAGTGCTTCCACGATAATCGAATTTTTGTTGCAAGCTGCCACCGGCACATTTTGTTGCATGTAAACTTTATGTTTATGACTTGAGTTGAGCCGCGTAGAGTTGCGTTCTCTAATCGCAATTCTATGCAGTGCAGGCAACCAACCATCAGTCAACAGCCAACAGCAGCCATTAAAATGGTAAATAAAGAATAACAAAATATATAAAATGAGAAATAAAGAATACAAAATGAAGAATTATATGGATCATAATAAGATTGAAACACCAAGATGAGCGAGCGGCTACATGATGAAATGCTGTCAAAGCAATATATTCATCTACAAATGGTTGCGTTTTATGTAGGGGTAGGCGTATATTAGAGCGTTCCAAAAATGTATGGAAGAAATTAAGATTCGAAATTTGATATGCATATGCTCTATATCGGTGCGTTTTAGCCTAAATAGCATGTGCTCAAAATTGTATTGTTCATGGATAATGGTAACGCGTACCGATTTTAAATTAAAGTTTTTGCTAGCAGCTTATACTAAGTTCGCAAAAAGGCCATTAAGACTTCGAAAATGACATAATTTTAATATTTGCTCATACATATGTATGTATATAAAGGACTGTGTAACAAATCTACAACTTTGAATTTTTATAAGGACAACAAGATTCTTTGCAAGGGTATTGAAAAAACGTATTCTCGTGAAAGAGACATAGGAATTTCAAAATTATTTGAGTATCTATATTGCGTAACAATATATTTTTTTAGCAAAAATAATTGTGTATACATATCTTGAAATTTTGCAATTATATTGAACTTTTTATAGACCTATGAGTGACATTTAGTTATTCAAGTAAGAAAAGTTTAGATAAATTTTATTCGTGTTTTGGTTGATATCTCCGAAACGGATTGAGACATTAAAATAAAACTTACACTAAGTTCGGACTCTCATGAAAACCTTTCATTTGATACGTATATTGAACATTTTCAGGACTTTTATTAGATTATAACTTTTTATAAAATATCGAGTTTTTAGAAAGTTAGAAGATAATTTTATATTATATTATATTATATTTTATTTTATTTTATTTTATTGTATTTTATTTTATTTATTTTATTTTATTTTATTTTATTTTATTTTATTTTATTTTATTTTATTTTATTTTATTTTAGCCTATTTTATTTTATTTTATTTTATTTCATTTTATTTTATTTTATTTTATTTTATTTTATTTTATTTTATTTTATTTTATTTTATTTTATTTTATTTTATTTTATTTTATTTTATTTTACTTTACTTTATTTTATTTTATTTTATTTTATTTTATTTTATTTTATTTTATTTTATTTTATTTTATTTTATTTTATTTTATTTTATTTTATTTTATTTTATTTTATTTTATTTTATTTTATTTTATTTTATTTTATTTTATTTTATTTTATTTTATTTTATTTTATTTTATTTTATTTTATTTTATTTTATTTTATTTTATTTTATTTTATTTTATTTTATTTTATTTTATTTTATTTTATTTTATTTTATTTTATTTTATTTTATTTTATTTTATTTTATTTTATTTTATTTTATTTTATTTTATTTTATTTTATTTTATTTTATTTTATTTTATTTTATTTTATTTTATTTTATTTTATTTTATTTTATTTTATTTTATTTTATTTTATTTTATTTTATTTTATTTTACTCTATTTTATGCCATGTAGAAGATATTTCATCTAATCTATTCCTTCATTTTATTTTTTCTTTCAAATTATAATGCAGATTTTATAGCTCCAACAGCTCTGAATAAGTGCGTGTGTATGTGATAAACAAAACTTAACGTTGATGAAGTCGAGAAAGTGCTGATGGAGACCTCTGCGACGGCGGCGCTGAGGTGAGCCGAACTCCCATATGTGAGGCTTATCTAGCAATACATGTGTGTATCTATGTATGTATGTATGTTTGGCAGGCAGTCAGTTTTTAAGACAGAACAGCATCATATTCAACGTTCTTGTCATTACAAAGTTTCTAAACTTTACGATTAAATATAAAATCGTTCGCTCGTTTCATTTATTTCGTTTCGCAAGGTTGATTCGTAATGGCGGCAGTGGGTGGGCGGTGAAATTTGGGATGAATGGCTGCGGCTCAACCGCCCGTTGGTATTAAAAAATGCGCAAACAGCGTGGCGTAACTGTACTATAATGGCACTTTTATGAGCGCATCTCTAGTGAACTCGCTCCTAAATTGCTTCTTAAACAACAACAACACTAACAAATACAAAATATTAACTACAAAGCAACGAAATCCGCTACGAAATTAAGGTAACTATTGGGTTACGGCGCTATGACTTAGGGTGGAATGTGAGCTGAGGCGGGAGGTGAAGTTGGCCTTTCAGAGTCATTTCGTTTTTAAT
>CAXKVI010000005.1:113529441-113564441 GCA_964058755.1 Campiglossa producta
AAAAACCAACATAATAATAATAATCACACTATCTAACCCCTCTATTAACTACCTCTCTACCAATTTTCTCTCATCCAATAAAACAACCAATACACCATAACACCTCTTCCCCCCTCCAAAAACTAACACCTAAAAAAAAATAAATCCATGGCCACGGTCTGTGGCACACTATAGCGTTGCAGACAGAGGAAATACGAGTTTGTTTTTTTTAGCGCCCTCACATTGGTTAATGATCATTCGTTACTACGAACACCATTACAGTGTTCTGGGATAATCAATTTATTTCAAAAATATAAATTGGCGCGAAGATTTTGTCACTAAGTTCACGCTTAAATGCCGAACGCATTTGGATGGTGCTTGAAACATTTTTAAATTTATGGTGTGGAATAGAAGGTCGAAATTTCTTCAAGGCATTACTAGAGATCGGAAAAATATGTCAAATCAAGCGCTTTAAAAAAATTGTTAATTTATTTTAAAACATGTAAGGAAGTCTTAGTTCGGGTAAACCGAATATTAAATACCCGGCGGTAGTTTTCATATGATTTTCGAAATATTCCATTTCGGAAGTGGGCGTGGTTGGGAAGCGATTTCGTCCAAGTACATCAGGTATACTCTCTATTATGCTAGTATACCTTGTACCGATTTCATCGTTCTACCGTAATCAGTTTAAAGGTTATGACCCGGGAAATTGCGGTGCCACACTCTAAAAAATTTATCAAAAATTCATTATACAATGACCAGTGGATTCACCTATAAAATTACATCATTTTAGCCATTTCCGTTACCGAATTAGTTCAGTTTATGTGATTTTCGAAGCTTTCGATAACGAAAGTTGGCGTGGTTGGGAGCTACTTTATCCAATTTCATCAGGTATACTCCCAACGATACTAGTATGCTTTGCGCCAAATATCATCGTTCTATCCTAATAAGTTTAAAAGTTACGACCAGTCAAATTTTCAACCTTGTAAAAATTTTAGCTATCAAAATCCTCATTAGTGCTACACCACATCATACGCAAGCCATTTTTCTTTCATAGGTGGGCCCAGGCCATTTTAAACAGCGAAAGATAAACAACTTTCCCACAACGGAAGTTTCAAGGTATGCAAATTGTAATAGTACCTGCTAGTAAGTACTACAATTCGTCGTTGCCTTGGCAAAACCCCCTATCGACTAACTGCAAAACCACCCATATGTAAAAAGAAACTTTACAGGTTAGCGAAAAAACTGAGCAATTGTCTACTTTAAACGATGATATTTACATAAAAAACCTAGAATCGAACAGAAGTTGTTAATATGTAGTAAGTAATGTTTTTGTGATGTTATTTTTCCTAAATATTGCAAAAAAAAATCAGAGACCGAAAAAATTATTATTCTTCATTCGACAAAAAAAAAATCAGAATGTTCTGAACATCGCAAAACAATTTTACAAATACTACCATACTTGTACAAGTATAACCTTGAGCAATCTGCAATTATTTATATTTTCTTAGTTTTATCCATATTAATCAAAGATAATCATTTTGTGTTGATTTTAATCATTTCTACTCAAACCTAATTATTATTTTAGATTTTTTTAATTTTCCATCATGCGTAATCATTTTCTTATGATTTTTATTTTTTCACTCAGGAAATAAAAAATACGTTTGATTTTTATTTATTTATTTTTTTTGCTCATAATAAAACTTAAAATGTCATATCTCCTGACCCATAAGAAATTTCAGTTTGAAAATTTACAAGAACGTTCTCTTTCTCTGAAGTATCTGATCCCATACATATGTAAGTGATTAAAAAATCGACTATAAATGGTGGAAAAAGGTATAAGAAGATGTATGCCGTCGATTGGATAAGTTAATTAATTAATTAATTAATGTCTCCTGGATAAATGACAAAATCCCATATAACATATGGCATTCATTTCGCTCATTTGCTGCAACATCATCATCATTTATTGGCGCTTAACCGCCTAAGCGATTTTGGCCGTCGCCTATCAAAGCACGCCAGTCATTCCTTTTTAGCGATAACTGACGCCAATTGGAAACCCCAAGGGAGTTCAAGTCATCCTCCACCTGTTGTTTCCATCTCAGTCGAGGCCTCCCCCTTCCTCTGCTGCCGAATTCGGGTGACGATTGGAAAACCTTCTGGGCTGGAGCTTCTTTGTCCATTCGCATGACGTGACCCAGCCAGCGGAGCCTTTGGGCTTTAATTCGCTGGACTATGGTCAGATCTGCGTAAAGCTCGTACAGCTCATCGTTAAATCTCCTTCGATACTCGCCGTCGGCATCACGGGAAGGACCATAAATCTTCCGGAGAACTTTTCTCTCAAATACTCCAAGGGCCATCTCATCTTCTCTTGACATTGTCCATGAATCTGAGCCATACATCAGGACAGGTATGATGAGAGACTTATAGAGCGCGATCTTTGTTCTTCGAGAGAGGACTTTACTTCTCAATTGCCTACTCAGTCCAAAGTAGCACTTGTTCGCAAGAGTGATTCTCCGTTGGATTTCTAGACTGATATTATTTTCGGTGTTAATGCTGGTTCCCAAATAGACGAAGTCCCCCACAGTTTCAAATTTGTAACTATCAACAGTGACGTGGCTGCCAAGGCGCAGGTGCGCCGATTCTTTCTTTGATGACAGCAAATACTTCATCTTGTCCTCGTTGACCGCAAGGCCCACTTTTTTCGCTTCTTTATCCAGTCCAGAGAAGGCAGCGCTTACGGCGCGGTTGTTAAGGGCAATGATATCAATATCATCGGCATACGCCAGCAATTGCACGCTCTTGTAAAAGATTGTACCATTGCGGTTTAGCTCTGCTGCTCGAATTATCAGGTTAAAGAAATCGCACGAAAGGGAGTCGCCCTGTCTGAAGCCTCGTTTGGTTTCAAATGGCTCAGAGAGGTCCTTCCCGACTCTGACGGAGCTGTTAGTATTGCTCAACGTCATTTGGCAAAGCCGTATAAGCTTTGCAGGGGAAGTCAAATTCAGACATGGCGGCATACAGGCAACTCCTTTTTGCGCTGTCAAAAGCGGCTTTGAAATCGACAAAGAGATGGTGTGTCGATTCTTTTATCATGGGTCTTCTCCAGGATTTGGCGTATCGTGAAAATCTGGTCGATGGTAGACTTACCAGGTCTAAAGCCACACTGATAAGGTCCAATCAGCTTGTCTACGATGGGCTTCAGTCTTTCACACAATACGCTAGAAAGAACCTTATATGCGATATTAAGAAGGCTGATTCCGCGGTAGTTGGTGCGGTTAGTGGGATCGCCTTTCTTGTGGATTGGGCAGAGCACACTAAATTCCAATCTGGAGGCATGCACTCGTCTGACCATATTCTGCATAAGAGCTGATGCATGCTTTTTACCAGCTCTTCGCCTCCGTGTTTGAACAGCTCGGCGGGTAGTCCGTCTTTTTCCAGGCGCTTTGTTGTTTTTGAGCCGGGATATAGCTATCCTCACTTCATCATAGTCAGGTGGTGGGACGACTTTTCCATCGTCAGGGATTGGGGTATCGGGTTCGAGGTCTCCCTCGCAATTTAGCAGTGAGGAGAAGTGCTCCCTCCATAATTTAAGTACACTCTGTACGTCGGTTGCCAGGTCGCCATTATTGTCTTTACAGGAGCTTGCCCCGGTCTTAAAACCTTCCGTCATCCGCCGGATCTTTTCATAGAATTTTCGGGCATCATTCCTGTCAGCCAGCATCTCAAGCTCCTCACACTCACGCCTTTCGGCCTCACGTTGCTGCAACATCGTCATAACTTAAAAAACCCAAATTTTGAGTTAAAATCATTAATATATCGGAAATAATATGTTTGATCAACTGGCAAAGTGATATATCCGAGGTTATAACACTTCACGCAGCATCGCGATAGAATTAATTACTTATCTCATATAAATATACATCAATTCAAAAACTAAAAATGTGTTTTCTGTAATATCACATTTTTGAGTTATGATGGTGTTGCAGCAAATGAAGCGATTTATAGTCTTCTTTTCATACCCCATTTCCACAACAGACCGGACCTATGCTGCTATTTTATGTCAAAAAAAAAATTATTTTATATATTTCAAGACAAGAAAATTGTCTAAGGAGATTTCACAAACGGTAAGTGTTGCAATTACATATTAAATAAATAATAAATAATATAAAAAAAATATATGTAAATACATTTATATTTCAGTTTCCAAACTTAACAGACATCAGCGATCCCCGTCTTCGCCAATATCTTGTATCATTAACTTTGGTTGCATCGGCAGATACGAGTTTATGGGGTCTATCAGCTATTCCGACGGAGCTTCCCGTTGGGGATAATACGTGAAAAATTTGATAGAGAATTTCGACAAAGTCGATGAAATATCTATTGAGTCTCACGATTTACCCCTAACGGAAAGCTCCGTCGAAATAGCTGATAGACCCCCATGACTAAAAACTCTCTCAGCCTCTGCAGGCTATGCCCTTGTCTTCGGCCGAGCCGGAATATCCACCCAGTCGACGACCTCGATTCTCGCCCCTGGATAGACTTCTCCCAGCCTTGCATATGCTGTCTGGTACAGTGCAGAGGTTCTTGTATCCTTGCAGCGAAGACTTTAATATGACCCTGATGCCATCCCGTATCAGCACCTCACGGCGGACTATCCGAACACTATATAATCACAAATTCGTTTTTTACTATGATTGCTGATCTGATTATAAGATTTTAATTAAAAAATAATCAAAACTAAAGTAATTAAAATTAAATAATAAAGGGGTTTTGTTTGTTAAGATTGAAAAGGATATGTAAAACTGCATCCAAAGACAAGTGAAAAGGATGAAGGAAAGCGTATAAAAAAAGGGGTCAGTAAAACGTACAAACTTCCTGAGAAAAATCCATCCGAAAAACGCATGGAAAAGTTAAAAAAAAATCGGATTCAAAAAATTTCCGAAAAGCACTAGAACTACATGAAAAAATAAATCAGAAAGTATCCAAAAAACTTCAGAAATCGTTTCGTGTAAAAAACCCCAAAAAAGCATGATTTACAGTAATTTTACAGACATACGTTTCGTTCGCACACTTTAGTGAGAAAACAGATCGGAAAAGCACATGGAGCATGAAAACGGAAAAATATACAGTTTTTGCCAGATATTTTTTTTCCATTTTCAGATGCGTTTCGGGAATTTTTTCTGGCTGGGTATGTACGAAAGAATGCTAAGGATAATGTAAAAAAAGGCTCATTAAACAAAAATGACAGCATGGGCCAGGGGCCATTCCTACTGAAATGTTAGACCATGTGGCTTTAACAGCACATTGTTGCAGACAATGAAGTTCAAATACCAGTGTCGAAACATGTCATCCAAGGCGAATTCATACAGGTGTGTTCGAGCGAATTCAAATCTACACACACGCACACATTCCTTGTAGCTGAAAATGTCAGACAAAGCAACAACATAAGCAATTTACAAACAAACCGCAATGGTACAATCTTTTACAAGAGCGTGCAATTGCTGGCGTATGCCGATGATATTGATATCATTGGCCTTAACAACCGCGCCGTAAGCGCTGCCTTCTCTGGACTGGATAAAGAAGCGAAAAAAGTGGGTCTCGCGGTCAACGAGGACAAGACGAAGTATTTGCTGTCATCAAAGAAAGAATCGACGCACCTGCGCCTTGGCAGCCACGTCACTGTTGATAGTTACAAATTTGAAACTGTGAGGGACTTCGTCTATTTGGGAACCAGCATTAACACCGAAAATAATATCAGTCTAGAAATCCAACGGAGAATCACTCTTGCGAACAAGTGCTACTTTGGACTGAGTAGGCAATTGAGAAGTAAAGTCCTCTCTCGAAGAACAAAGATCGCGCTCTATAAGTCTCTCATCATACCTGTCCTGATGTATGGCTCAGATTCATGGACAATGTCAAGAGAAGATGAGATGGCCCTTGGAGTATTTGAGAGAAAAGTTCTCCGGAAGATTTATGGTCCTTCCCGTGATGCCGACGGCGAGTATCGAAGGAGATTTAACGATGAGCTGTACGAGCTTTACGCAGATCTGACCATAGTCCAGCGAATTAAAGCCCAAAGGCTCCGCTGGCTGGGTCACGTCATGCGAATGGACAAAGAAGCTCCAGCCCAGAAGGTTTTCCAATCGTCACCCGAATTCGGCAGCATAGGAAGGGGGAGGCCTCGACTGAGATGGAAACAACAGGTGGAGGATGACTTGAACTCCCTTGGGGTTTCCAATTGGCGTCAGTTATCGCTAAAAAGGAATGACTGGCGTGCTTTGATAGGCGACGGCCAAAATCGCTTAGGCGGTTAAGCGCCAATAAATGATGATGATGATAAGCAATTTGACAGCTACGATTGGATTTTCAAGGAAGAAGAAGAAACCATATGGTGGGAGGATGCCACCTGTAATGAATTCGCCTTGATGTCATCCCATTCATCGCTCTACGAAATGTTATAATTTTTCTTTTTTAATTTTTCAATTTAAAATTTTATTTTTTCTTGTATACGGGCGAAAAAAGGCCGTAAATTGTTGAATAAATTTAAAATAAAAGGTCTGTAGAACACGGCCACATATACAACTCGACTTAACACGACTTAAATATTTAATACATTTTTGAAAATACTACAAAAATATATTACACCTTCTATCAGGAACTCAGAGTAAGTAAGAAGTTTAGCGTACCCGATCATTACATCGTCTTCCAATCGCAGTTTTCTGCCATTTAGGATGCGGTGGATAGGACGCTGCTGACAGTCAGCTCATGATTGCGTATAACTACTTCAAGATTAGAATTATCTAGGTGCCAGGCCACTATGATATTCCCGGCAACGGCCAAATGGACTTCTTTGCCAGATTGGTCACACTGGATGCAAGGTGTATTGGCTGCCTTTTCCGAAGTTTTATTGCTGCTGAGCAGCGGTTTGCCGTTAAATATGTGTGTCACCTAACGTCAATGAAAGAAAATGTGAGATTAGCAGCGGAAAAGCTTTTTGTTTTTAATACAAATTTTTCCATTCATTCCATCCATATCATGCACTCAAAGTAAATCTATTTAATAATCAAAAATGTATATTATAATTATGTCATCATGCAACTTGCAATTTTAGGCATCCTTAAATGACGATTTACGCAACGCTGTCAAGATACAGATCTTTGAACAGAAAAACAAACAAATCTTACAAATATGTGGGTTTATTTTTACATTAGTCTCGAAGATCATTAACATCATAAAACACATAAATTAAATGTGCGAGATCTACATACATATATATGTTTATACTAGTGTCCCGTTTTTATCTATTCTAGACGGATACATGTACATTAGACCGAAACACATAAATTTTTCCACTCGACTTTTAGCCAAGTCCATATTTCTGAAAAGGCTATGACATCACATAAAGCTTCCACCCCAATAATATATACCCTGTATTCAAAGATCCTTTGTTTAATCAAGAAACTTAGCAACAAACCAAAGATGAAAATGAAGATTATCCTAAATAGGAACTTTACTTAAAAATATCGTTTGTCGCTCAGGATTTTTTTTTTTTGTACAAACCTACCGCCGTTAGAGGGCATTCTTCATCAGCTTCTGAGATAGTACATCAAACGTTCGCTAAGTTAGTCTCCGCTGTCGTAATAGAAAAATCATTCTAGACTTATTATAAAGCTTTTTTCCATTTAAAATGCCTTATTTGAGGGACATACTCGTAGATACATTTAATTAATTTTCACTACACGGTCTAACACACATATGAATGTAAGTACTTTCGATTAGACTTATATAAAAATAATTACATAAATAAGTATGTAAATTTGAATAAAATGAGTACTAAGTGTTGCGAAATTCCTCTGTGAAGATGAATAGGCTCATTTTAGTTTGAGAATATTTAAAAATTCGCTATTCCTGCTCATCAACGCTACATCAAACATAAACATACAATCATGCATACAACTAGATGGACTGGGGCAAGAACACATGGGCAATTCTGACAAGTGGCTGATGTTATTTATAAATTAAATTTTTATTTTCTTTCATATCGTCAGTTTTGGCATGCATTCGCTGGCTGATGCGTTAATGTGTGTGTTTGTAGTGTGAATTGTTTAGACGAATGAAAGAATTTCCCTGCATGCATCCTCAATAAGAAGAGACAGTTTTTCATTATGCAGCGCCAGTTTCTTTTGTAATGAGTTCCAACCAATTCACAAGGTCAATTCAATAATTCAGTAGACTTACTGGAAGCGTATGCAAAGAAGATCTAAGTGGAAAAATGAATTTACCAAACGCTAGTTTGAAGTCAATAAAATCTAGTAAGAACGTGTAAAGAGGTCGTAATTTTCATAGAAAAATTATATTTTTTTTTTGTTTATGAACTTAAAAGACGAACTCCATATTAAATTAAAACTATAGGATTTATCCAACCACCATCGTTGAACGTGCATAAATCACATTGTTGTTGAACACATTTCTAGTTTACATTCGTAGAGATTATAGATCTAAAGATGGCAAATTACTTGAAATCCACTTTATTGCTGTTGATTTATGACTTATATTCATAAGTATTTAAATACTTGAACTTGTTGTTGTCACTGTCAAACTTATCAGATTTATGTAGGAAAAAAAGATTGTCGTTAATTTTTCAATGAATTATTACGAGAGTTTTACGTCGTGAATGATATGTTTAGCCGTCGCATACTTGCAGTTCAATAGAGGGGAACGGAAAGATAAATATAATACATAGGTGCCAATTTTGTTCCAGGAATTTTTATTTTTACTTAAATTACTGCCTTTGATGTTGCTCAGATGTGAACTGTTTACAAGTAAAAATATAGACCACAGTCACAGTTTGCAAATCCAAAAAATACTTATGATAAGTACATCGTTACACAGAGAAAAATGAGTTGGGAATGGATAAGAATTGGTTGAATCAACAGATATTTTGGTTGATATGACCAAATCACTGCCAATTCTTAACTAACACCGGCTCAATTTTCTCTGTGTGTAGTGTTGCATGTTGTTATCCCCCACCGAATTCTTTCATCTCACTCGAGTATCGATAGGCAAATTTGCATAACAAGACCCAGCCAGCTATGCTTTTAAGATTTAGTTCGCTGCACTTACCATACGCAGATATAGGCTGGTAAGACAATATCTGGGTCATCTCGTATCGACCCTACATCTACTTCTCTGAAACCGGTCGAGTTATCGAAATAAGGAAAGTTTTAAATTTTACGTTGCACGTCTAATAATACAATGGTGAAAGTTTCATTTAATTACATTCAGTAGTTTTCGAGTGATACGACCTCAAACATACAGACAGAAAGACAGACAGACAGTCAAAAGTTCCAAAAGCGGTTGATTTGGACTTTATTTATTAACGCTAATAGTTTTGTTTTTGAATATCTGCAATATACAGATATCGACCTGTTAGAATTTTATTAAATGTAGGGATGTTGAAAGTTACAAAAAAAATCGCCAAAAATACAGTTTTCACTTGGTAATATTATCTGTGTTTGTAATTATACACTCTAATTTTAGAAAAAATAAAATGTTCCTGATTTTTACAACTTCGCATAAAAAAACTTTTTCAAAATCAAAATTTTTCCAAAAATCGTAAAAATTCGACAAAATTTTGGAAAAAAATTGGACCACCCCTACATATTATACGTCGTTGGAAGCGTATTTTGATTTCCTCTCGACCGAGGTATTGCTTGCGTCCATCGCTTTTGAAAAATTGGCGAAAATAATTTTTGAATGAAGTGATACCTGAAAAAACACAAAATTGCCGATATCTCGAAAACCTAACCATAAAAAAAAATTTAAAAATAAGTGTTGTGCTCGGTATATCAGTGCCAATTCATCCATATACATGAATACCTTGGTATTTTTTCAAAGTAATTATTTGTAAACTAGTGTTATATTTGTTATTTTAATTATTATTATTATTATTATAATTTTTATTATTATTATTATTATTATTAGATATTATTATCGTTATTATTACTGGCTTAAATATTTGCAATGACGATCATAATTGCTTTATTAAGGACTCTTATTTCAACTGCGACCGCTTTGAACTTTATGAATTTACTTCCTATCCAACATTCTTGCCAGCCTTGATTCTATGCCAGCTGAGACATATTCTTGTGTGGCGGTCACTGCTCTCTTGCCAAAGGTGGCAGTTTAGCTTTTTTCCCAAACAAGGAAGGGGTAATCCGTCCTTGAATTACTAGCTCTTCCGAGTGCCTTCTCCAGGGTCGAAGGAGGTATTTTTGGCGATTATCAAAGTTACTAAGGCTTCGAATGAAGTAGTGAACTATTGACTTTAGTCCAGTTCGAGTTTAAACTTAATTTAAACGGTCAATTTGTATGAGATAAACTCTAGTCAACTTTGTCTGTGGTTTAAACTTGCACTGAAAACCCGGGCCTAAATACCGGTATTTTAAAGTTATTTGTTTTACACGAGATTTCGCAGGGAATATACATATGAGTTTTTTAAAGCACAAGTGGCATAAGTACAGTTTTCGCTATTTTAGTTAGGCACGACGCTATGTAGGGGAAAATGTGTTATATTTAACACCCTAACGGGGAACTCCTAGCTCCCATAGAAACCGAGAAAATAGCAGAACAAACTTGTGAAATCAATGGTACCCCCTATCAAGAAAAGGTGGACTTATACCATATGTGCTTTAAGGGGCTCATATATACATACATATGCGGATAGATATGTAAGTATAAACGAAAAGCATCATGCAGAAAATGCGTTGGTTAATAAAATTCGAATATTTCTGCTGCAAATATTTTCTCCTACTTTTTAACTAGGCAGCACCTTTTTTCCCTTCATTACATTTTTATACTTTTTAGTTTTATTAGGTGAATTTTTTGCTTGGCATATGCGAATGCACCCACAAATCTATGTATATGTTTTGTTATATGCCAACTTTTTGGGCGGAGTTTTTAATTTTCCATTTTGCATGCGTAGTTGCAATGTGGCAGCGGAATGGTCAAATGCGGCGACGGTTTGTGTCTGTTGCACGCAGAAAATCCAAATAAGTATGTAAGTTCAGATAGATGTATGTATTTTTGTATCATCGTTTAAAGGACCCATACACTCCTCGTCCATGCTGCAACTTTTATCCCCAAATATAAAAACTTAACTCTCTATTTAGACATTTATGTGTAAATACATATTTACGTACGTCCTCAGTCGTATTTACATATATCACTGTGCATGATTTCAGTTATTCTTTTAGCCTTTTTTCATTCACTTGCCTTTTTTCAGTTCTTTTTTACTGATTTAAATATAAAAAAAAAAACATAAAAAATGGATTGATTGTGTGTTTTGTTGGTCACTTTTGCGAATGTTTTTTATTCCCGGGGCGCAATTTTTTATTTTATTTCATGCTGATGCACTTTTGCGAGTAACTTTTTGTTTTGTTTTGATAAAAAATGCATAATGCAACCATTCCAGGATGCACACTCACGTGAACAGACACAAACACACACATACACAGGAAGCAAACTGGCATTCATATAATTTCTGTTAGTTCATGTCCACACATGTCGATCTGAAATCCTGCCTATTTTGCCAGCTCCTTTATTATATTTACACGCATATATGTATGTATGTATAAATGTATGTGGGCGCCCACAGTGACAACAACACTATTCGACAACAAAAATTGCAATAATTCACTACTTCACCGTAATTTTTTTATGATGTATTTTTTTTTTTTTTTTTTGAATATCTATTTTTGTTATTGCAATTATTCTTGTTGCTCCTCCTGCCGCTTTTTGTTGTATTGCAATGCGTTCGCACTCGATGCATTGCACTGCTTCTCTCTCCGCTGCTGTATAAAAAGATAAAAAAATCAATTTTACTTTTTTATTTATTTTTATTTGTTTTGGTTTATTTTTACATTTTAAAAAATAAATAAAATGAGTGGTCTATTTTTTGGTTTTGTCAGCCGTGCAATAAGAGGAGTTGCATGCTAGCGGAGTTTGTTCAGCCTTTTTGCTCACTCTCACTTATGATGCCATGGATGGGTGAGTTAAGACCCACATCCATATGTAAGCATATGTACATACGAGCTAGAAATTACGGTGGCGGATTCAATAATTTTGCAATTTTTGCTTTTCGATGTTTTGGGTAATTTTGTTATATGCTTGGTTGAAGCACGAAGTAAATCACTTTGTGCTCTGAACGGCTCACGGGTATCAAAGAGATCTTTGTTGGGTTTGCAGTCATTCCTAACTTATTTCAAAGAATATTTCATAATTTTAGTAAAGCCTCCACCATCTGGCATAAGGATTTCCGTCACACTTATAGTTGGAATATTAATTAGTTTATGAAAATTAATCAAATTATGAGACAAAGTGATCGATGTCAAATCACTTAATGTGTCGGATGTTAAGTCTTACCGATAAGGTTATGTAGCATCCAAATCACCAGGTGATATCACACGTGATTTTTTAAGTACGCATATTATACGACAAAATGACTGATGTCACATCACCTGGCGGGCTGACCGGTGTCACATCACATGATGTTTCGGATTTGTATGCGAATTATGTGACATTTTAGGTCAATTATAAAAGAAAATGGACGATGCCACAGCATTTTGTTCGCCGAATATGTCTGAAAATGTGTGAGAGTTTACTCAACTGGTGATGATCTAGATCGCCAGGTAATGCGGTAATTGCTATTCATACACAATTTAGAGTGCTCGAAATTTTTTGAGCACAGCAATATTCTCTCTTAATTTATAGCTAACGAATATGGCATATTTTTTCTTCTTGAAGCTACTTCTGTTTTCAAACATGTAACACGAATTTTAATTATTGGAAGTATATAAACACAATCTTGGCAGGAGTGGCTGGGTATATAAGAAAAAAAGCAAGAGATAAACATAGAGAAAGTGGACTAATAAGAGGGATTCAGAAAGGGGATTCTGAGAAAGAGCTGCCAGAGGTTGAGCGAAAAAATAAAATATCTATATCTAGATTCAATGAATTTTGATTTTTTCTAAAAAAGTAAAAAATACAGCTTCAAATCTAAGCTCTGACAAGAAATTCAAGTAAACGTGCTACTTTTTGGAGTCAATGTTGATACTTTAAATAAATTTGTAACTCAATTGTAGCTGGAAGATTGAAGTCGAGGTTTTACGAAAACTTAATATATTGGATATATAATGTTCTAGACTCCAGGCTCCTATATGAGTTGAGGACGTTTATGATGATTATAACGTTCCAAAACAACTCTCCAATAAATACAAAAAAAGCTCTAAAAATCCCAAATCTCTTGCGAAGAGAGAAGTCATCAATGACTAAAACCGTCTCGCATTCCCCCAGCTAATCAAGTACTAGCTCTGCTACTTCACGTAACTCCAGTCCCATCAAAACAAACTAAGCGCCACCGTAATCCAACAGGATGCGCCCCAATACCCAAACCCAAGAAAATGTAAGCGGCTATGTTTATAAGAGTGAGCATGCAAATTTGCAACAACAAACAATATACAACAACAAAAATGACAACCTCCAAATACCACGTGATGTCCGTATGCCACACTCCAAATGTGCATAAACCAAACACACACACACATCCGCTCTTGCAACATGAATTGTGTATTTAGGCTGGCAAAATTTTACATTTTATTTTTTGTTTTGTTTTTATCCTTTTGCGCGATTTTATACATATAATTTTATTTGTACATATGTTGCTGGCTTACCTTTTTTGATGGCTCTCAAATTTTTTGGTTTATTTTTCGGCTAACGTCCCAACCCATCGTGCAATCGTGTGGCGATTTTTTTGTTGTTGCTGTCGCCGTCGCCGCCCTAGCCATCGGTTTTGCCAACATCACTGTTGTGGTTCATTTTTGTGCGTGCAAATGCCGATTACAACTCTTTTTGCTGTCATTTCACTCACTCACTCGCATGTGCTTACCAACACACACACACACACACACACACACTTCAGCTCAGTTGCATTCGCGTGCATGTTCGTGTTGTAGTTGGTATTTGCGACTAGGCCTAGCACTGGACTGGACATAAAATTTTAGTCTATTTTTACAACTTTTGTTTTTTTCGTGTTTAATTTCTCCTCGATTTTTGTGATTTTTAGTTTGTTTTTTTAGTTGCGTTCTGTGTCGTTGGCATGTGCGGCGAGCGCGCAGCGTGTGGGCTGTGCAGCAACTGTGCGTGCAATGAAACATACAAAACTCACCCTTGTTACGCATTTCTCGCACACAAGCTCACCGCTTGCAGGCCTGCTGCTGGTGCACGCATTTCACTCATACGTCGTGTCGCACCCCACTGCTGCGTGGCGTTTGCTGCTGCTGCTGCTGCTTTGTGCGCTTCATCGTTGCAGTAATGACTGCATTTTTATTGGCTGATTGAAAACAATGTGCGCTTACGTATATTAAGTAGTTGGATTCTAGTTCTTTTTGCTTTTATTTTGATGCAGTTTTATTACGTTTTTGTTTTGATCTTTTTGTACGCGTCGCTGGTACAAAAAAGTGTTGAAAACTTTTTGTTGCTGTTTTTATGTATGCTAGCTTGATAGGTTTTTAGGTTTTTTTTGTGTGCAAAATAAATTTTTGGTTGTTTTGCGCGCACGTGCTTTTTGTTTTCTTTTTTTTCATGAATTAATAACATTTTGTTGTTGTGTTTGTTGGACTTTGGTTGCATGTTGCATGCTGCATGTTGCACATATAACTTATTTTTGTACTGTATTGCCATTTGCAATTTGTGTTTTGGACTTTTTGGTCATTTTGCATTTAATGCAAATGAAATGTTTACGTTCGGCGTATTATGCTGTTGCGTTAGCTTGGGAGCGGCGTAGGCTTTGTAGGCGACTGTCCGTAGAGGGTTTTGTGCGCTGCATATGAGATTATATTTATATGGATGCGTGACGCGAGTGTTCTGTGGGGAGGGTGTTTTGCAGTTAGTTTTCTTTATTTTTCGTATGCTTTTTAATGTGAAGTTTGTGAGTGTGTGTGTTTGCTGATAACGTTTTACGCGTACGGCAGCCATTTTTATTGCCTGCTACATATATTATATATTATACTTTTTTTTCTTCGATTTTTTTCATGCTACTTCCCTATAGTCGTTTTGTTTGCTTTTATTTTTTTATTTTAATGCGTTTTTTTTATTTATTTTATTTTTTTTTTTTTTTTTGTTGAAAATATTTTGGTACTTTTATTTTTAGTCATTAAAAATGCCTCATGCCACATGTCACGCGTGAAGTTGCACTCGCATATGTATTGTTGCTATATTGTTGCTGGGCGGCTTTTGGTCGGCTGGTTAATGGAACGAATGTGGGTCGTTTGCTTTTGCTTTTGGTGCATTTTTGGTGGCCATTGTGTTTGTATCTTTCGGACAGCTTGTTGTTTTTGGCACTTTTTCCATGCGTAGTTGTTTGAATGTGAGGCTTTTTTCTTTGTTTTAACTGTTGTTGTTGTTGAATGCATTTCACAATCATCACAATCATCATGTTGCACGCAATGGCTGTTTGTGGCTAACGCCGCTCCTTATCTAGTCGCCTCCCTGCTATTGTTAATATCAACATCAGACCGTATTTAAATATCAGTAGCTCGCTTCTAAAAAGGTATATGTATCTAAAATTCCTTAGTGTTTTTCATCCAGGAAGGATGTTTTGAATTGTTTTGGCTGTTATAAAATGAGATATGCACAGTGTGCAAAATTCATGTATCAAAATTCTTAGTAACAAAATATAAATAGATTGAGCATTGCACGCACGGGAAACAAATCACTATAGCACGACACGTCACGACACGCACAAAAATAATAAAACTAAACTTTTCAGTAACAGATGTCGCTGGTGCACCATTATTCAGAAGTTTCTGCGAGACATGAACAGATTGAAAATTATTTTCTGATGTCATGCTAAACAAATTAAAATATCGGGTCACCCTTGAACTGCGTGAAATGAGAAACAAACAAAGACCCTGGAAATGGGAAGAGATGACAGCAGAAGTCGAAGTTAAACCGTAAATACGTGTTTCACAGTGTTTTGACACCAGCGCCACCTATTGGGTAAACATTTCAGAAATTCTAGGAAAGTAATTTATCTTATCCTCGGCAGTGGTTTCTCAAACTATCCGAGTGTATTTCTACCGTGGTAGGCTTCTGAGCAAACATGCATGTGCTTTGCAGTTTCTGTTCGGAGTCGACAAAAATAGCTGCAGGTCTAGTAAATTCGTAGAAAAAATTTCAAAGCAGCACCCCACAAATTTGAAGCTCGGTCCCGTAACACACACTATATTTATCACACAAATCGGTCCATAAATACGATTTAAGATTTTTATTACCCCGATCTTAGTGCGACCTAACGGCTCCTTTTTTTTGAAAATATTTATTTTTATTGTATTACACGGAGAAAAATATTTTCTCAAATCTAGAAAAATATTTTCTCAATCTCAAAATAAAAAAAAAAAATTTGCTGTCGACAATAATTGATAAAATTTTATTCAAGTTTTCAAGTTTATTAAAAACCGAAAAGTTTTTTTTTGCAGTGCTTAAGCTACAAGTACATTAGGCTTGAGCTACGTAAGATCTCTAGTTAAGAACTAAAGGGCGTTTTTTCCTAACACTGAATAAACTTGAAAATGATAACATTCCCGATAAAAAGAGCATTTTTTTATATTAAAAAAAAAAACGCTGTTTCTCAAGTTGAGAATGGGATAGGTCTCAAGTGGTACTCATATGGGATTCTCTAATTGGATTCAAAGGTATGAATGAGATACTGGAAATAAATACCGAAAATATAATAAGCAACGATTTTTTAGAATAACGCGATGAATTAATTGACAAAAATTTTTATTTACATAAATTTTAGTCTACGTTCTTCAAATTTAATCCCAGCAAACATGGCTCAACTTTTTCTCAAACCATTGAAGAACTGTATAGTTCTCAAGTTTACATCCAACACAATTCTCTAATTTTTCGCCAATCTTAGAGATATTTTGAGAGATGTTGATATTTAGGTATTTTGAGGTATTTTGATAATTTATACGTTCTCAGGTTTATACCCCATATCATTATCCAAGTATTCTTGAACCTTTGAAATACTTTGTTAACTTTATAGTTTTCAAGCTGATATCCAACATTTTCTCCAATCTCCAGATTTTAAAACTCGAATTAAATTTTAAGAGCTTAGACTAACATTTATGTAAATACAAATTTTATGTCTCTTGAGGTTTGAGAAATCCCTTAGTTCTTAAGTTGAGATCTAACGTAACTCAAGCCTAAATATTTGTTGGGTGCATAGTTTCTCACTTCGATACCGTCTAAAGCACATTCTGATATAACACCACCCTCACGCATACACACACGTTTACACACCACTTGCCATGTTTTATTTTGCTGTCATTTCTCATTTGCACAATTTTTGCCAGTAATTTTAATTCATTTCCACCGTTTTTTAGTTTTTATTTTTATTCCCGAATTTCGTTTGCTGTTTTTGTATTTAATGCAATTGTTGTTGTTGTCTTTGAAGCCATTTTATTACACACTTAATACGTTGAAGTTCCTATTTATTATGAAACTGGCATTTAAATGTTTTGTGTTGCAATCATTGTTCTGTTCTTGCTGCCGCATTTATCTGCCCCAAACGCAAGTGTTTTCACTTTGTATCAAATTCATCAGCAATTTGCATTGAACTCTTGAATTGGGCGTTTTAATCAAATCTGGCAAGTTGGTTGGGTTGTTGCATTTGATGCAGTATCTGTGTTGTTGTGGTTGTGGCTGATTGCAACATAAGACGAATTTAAATGTAAAAAATGTATTTTAACTTTGAAACATAATACGTTTCGATGATGCATAATCAGCTTAAGGATACAGTTTGTAGAAAAAAGTGTTCTTTCATTAAATATGCTGGCACTGAGTTGAGTTTATGCGTGGGTTCGAAAAAATCCCTGGTGTCACAGATGGTGGTGTTTCAAGCAACTTCATGAACTACCACGTAAACTTGATGGACTACCCAATATCGTTCTTCTGCGGTGAAAACCCGTGAATTTCAAGCTTTTCATTCATTTTCAAAATTTTTCAGTATTATTTCGGCATTTTTTTCGGATCTGACTTTCCTAGTGTTGGTGGTATCACAACGGGCCCTTTAATATTGGCCTAGGTGTGCCTCTGCGGCAACCACTTTAACCCACCCATTTCGGCGTTTCGGGCCTATTTTCGGGATTGTATTACAATTTTTTTCCATCCTTCATCAGGATTATTTCGGTATTTTTGGGATAGGTAGTACATATTTCACAATTTTTGTAATCCCATTCATATTACTTCGTTATTTTTGTTGATAATATCCGGATTTTGTTGATAATATCCGGATTATTTCGGAATTTTCTGGACTAATTTCGGGTTTTCATAAAATTTTTTCCGGAACTTCAGCAGAATTATCTTTTTAGGTATTTTTTTTATGGACTTTAAGATGAATTTTTTAGTATTATTTTAGAGAATGGTTTTGGAGATAATTTTGGAATTTATGGTACTATTTTTCTGATGTTATTAGGATTATGTTAGGGTATATCGGGACTAATTTGGGAACTTTCTCAAGTCAATATTATTTGAAAACAGAGATGGTCGTAGTGCATTTTTTGACCGTGACATGACTCACGCATGCGTGTGCCCATGTGCTCGTGTCCGAGCTCATGCGTCTTCGTTCTGAGTCTGAAATCCAAAAAATCCAACGGCCTATCTGCATGAAAATTCGATAAATTTTTAGCTGAGATATATAGGTTGTTTTTGAATTAAATTCTCAGATAGAGCGTTGTTGGAAAAAAATCTGAAATGCGTTGATAGATTAGAGTGGGTTTATTTGTAGGGGAGAATCCGATAATTCGGGAATGTTCTACGGATCAATCAGAATTTTCATTCAGTGTCGTGATGAGTCGTGTGTTAGTGATTTTTTTCTTCGTGACTGTGTCGTGCCGTGTCGCAAAAATCAGACACGAGACCATCTCTATTTATAAACTTTAGTCTGCTTGTTAGATTGAAATCCCAAGCTCGTCTCCTCAGAGGTAAGGCGTGTGAAAGTATTACTTCTAGTGCATTTTTAACCTTTAGGTCAAAGGAGCCTTGACTGTTTTCACTACAGATGAGCCGATATTTTGACAGATCCATGCCCATTAGAGCGTCTCGCCTTGAAGCAAAAAAAAAAAAAAATCGGCCGTACCTCCCCTCATATGAAGTGTTTTTGAAAAACATTTAAAAAGAATATTTTTATTTCTTTCTGGCAACCCTAGATGTCACCCAATTGCATTTTTCTTCATATCTTCGGCATTTATAGTGGGATTTTAAAGAGTGATACACCAATTTTTTTGTCTCAGCTAGTGGGTTGTTCATAAAAAAAGCTCATTAATGTAAGGCGCTCCGTTGTGGTACCTACCCACAATATCTCAATTGCTACCACCCTAATGTACCGATCCAATAACAGCAAATTAAAGACCGTAAAAAATAGTAAATCGGTAGAAATTGAGCTTTTTTTAGGAAAACCCCACTCCTTGACACAAAAAAATTGGTGAAATCCGACAATAAATGCCGAAGATATGAAGAAAAATGCATCTAGGGTTGCCAGAAAAAAAAATTTGTATACCTTTCATGAAGATGACATGGTATTATAACTTTGGTCCGATGTTTGTAAGTATGAGAAGAAGAAGAGGTGGACCCATCAATAAGTATAACGAAATGGTCAGGACGACGAGATGAGTTGATTTAGCCATGTCCGTCTGTCCGTCTGTCTGTCTGTTTAAACGCAAACTAGTCCCTCAGTTTTTGATATATTTGGCTGAAATTTTGCATGCGGCCACCATTTTCTAATAAAGGAATCATTTGTCGGAACCAGCAAGATCGGACCGATATTACATATAGCTCTCATACAATCGATTGTTCCGATAAATGGGGTTTGGGCTATAACTCCAGTAATTATACACGTAGGAACGTGAAATTTTGTTAGTATTGCTATTTTTATATATGAAATATCGATGTTGAGAATCAGCGTAAAATCGATTGTTCCGATAAGCGCATTTTGGTAGATAACTCCTGTAATTATATAGGTAGGAACGTAAAATTTCGTTACTATTGCTCTTTTAGATTGTCGATGTTAAAAATCAATGAGATTGGACCAATATAATACATCGCCCCCATATAATCGATAGTTCCGATAATTTCGGTATGAGCTAAAGTTAAATTCACACAGGCTGTACTGGGGATCGAACAGTGAAAATCGTGACGCTTATTCATGAAAGTTAAATAGCTTTCGGCACAGCCGAAGACAGCTTTCCTTACTTGTTTTTTTTTTTCTTTTTATATTTTTCGAAATCACTTCACATGAGGGGAGGTACGGCCGACTTTTTTTGTGATACGCTCTAATGCCCATTCTTTCCGAAAATGCGTGGGGTTCGAAACAATTTCATACATTCTGTGACTGCTCTAACATATATGTTGGACTAGTAAAAACCGCACCATTAATGTGGTATCCTGTATTGTTTTCCTTTGGGTTAAGGCATTGAAATCAAAGTTAATTCGCATTCCCCTTAAAAAAGGTTTTATGTTCCCAAAAAATAATAAAATATGTTTAAAACAATACAAATTATCAGAATCCTCTCGAGTACACACCACCACCACCACCCAAGTAACAGAGCTTTCTGCCACCCTCACATTGAGGAGCACAGCAAATTAAAGACCGTAAAAAATAGTAAATCGGTAGAAATTGAGCTTTTTTTAGGAAAACCCCACTCCTTGACACAAAAAAATTGGTGAAATCCGACAATAAATGCCGAAGATATGAAGAAAAATGCATCTAGGGTTGCCAGAAAAAAAAATTTGTATACCTTTCATGAAGATGACATGGTATTATAACTTTGGTCCGATGTTTGTAAGTATGAGAAGAAGAAGAGGTGGACCCATCAATAAGTATAACGAAATGGTCAGGACGACGAGATGAGTTGATTTAGCCATGTCCGTCTGTCCGTCTGTCTGTCTGTTTAAACGCAAACTAGTCCCTCAGTTTTTGATATATTTGGCTGAAATTTTGCATGCGGCCACCATTTTCTAATAAAGGAATCATTTGTCGGAACCAGCAAGATCGGACCGATATTACATATAGCTCTCATACAATCGATTGTTCCGATAAATGGGGTTTGGGCTATAACTCCAGTAATTATACACGTAGGAACGTGAAATTTTGTTAGTATTGCTATTTTTATATATGAAATATCGATGTTGAGAATCAGCGTAAAATCGATTGTTCCGATAAGCGCATTTTGGTAGATAACTCCTGTAATTATATAGGTAGGAACGTAAAATTTCGTTACTATTGCTCTTTTAGATTGTCGATGTTAAAAATCAATGAGATTGGACCAATATAATACATCGCCCCCATATAATCGATAGTTCCGATAATTTCGGTATGAGCTAAAGTTAAATTCACACAGGCTGTACTGGGGATCGAACAGTGAAAATCGTGACGCTTATTCATGAAAGTTAAATAGCTTTCGGCACAGCCGAAGACAGCTTTCCTTACTTGTTTTTTTTTTCTTTTTATATTTTTCGAAATCACTTCACATGAGGGGAGGTACGGCCGACTTTTTTTGTGATACGCTCTAATGCCCATTCTTTCCGAAAATGCGTGGGGTTCGAAACAATTTCATACATTCTGTGACTGCTCTAACATATATGTTGGACTAGTAAAAACCGCACCATTAATGTGGTATCCTGTATTGTTTTCCTTTGGGTTAAGGCATTGAAATCAAAGTTAATTCGCATTCCCCTTAAAAAAGGTTTTATGTTCCCAAAAAATAATAAAATATGTTTAAAACAATACAAATTATCAGAATCCTCTCGAGTACACACCACCACCACCACCCAAGTAACAGAGCTTTCTGCCACCCTCACATTGAGGAGCACGTTGTTGGCTCTAGCTATAAAAAATGTCACGCGCATATGTTTAGAGGAATTAGTTTTCCCATTTCGCGCAAGTTGCACAGTTTTTTAGGCTTTTTTATTGCAAATTTTTTATGAACAGAAACATAAAAGTGAAGGCGCATGGTCGAAGTGGGGCAAGGCGAATACTAATTCATAACGCATTTATTTAGGCTTGCGAGCAAATATGTTCGATGGAGTATGCATGTAACACATCTGCCAAGCCATAACCTCCAACTGGAGCTTCTTAAAAGAATCAACAAAAGCGACATTATCCATTCGTTGTAGTCTTTTGATGTATGAGAATTTGCACGGAAGCGCAACTCCATGCTCTGTGGTGGCAGTTAGCCTAGTTATTTCCTTGTTTTCATATGAGGACGTAGCGATGTGTGTATATATGCACTGCTTCTGTACACATGTCCTCAGTTTGTATATGTTTTTAATATTTTTGGATCCCTTCTAAAACAAAACACGCAGTTTTTAATATGCACACATTTTTTATGAGTTTGTATAGGAATTTTATTGCTAAAGATTGTTTGGCAGCGGCAGAGCGATAAGTTGAGCGCTATAAAAATATCCAAGCTCAAATAACACACTATATACATATAAGTGTACATAAGTATGTATGTAGTAGGTAGTTCAAAGGTTGGGGGCGCTTTGCATAATATTTGCCTTTTAATGTTTTAGTATCGTAAAATAAAATGAAAATAATATTTAATATTATGATGGGTTCTTGTGCTGGTTCTGTTTATCTATTTCATGTATGTATTTTCGAAGAAGTAGAGCTTCGGAACAGCTCCCGACTTTTGGAACTTATCTACTCTTATTCTATTTATTTTATTTTATTTTATTTTATTTTATTTCATTTTATTTTATTTTATTTTATTTTATTTTATTATATTATATTATATTTTATTTTATTTTATTTTATTTTATTTTATTTTATTTTATTTTATTTTATTTTATTTTATTTTATTTTATTTTATTTTATTTTATTTTATTTTATTTTATTTTATTTTATTTTATTTTATTTTATTTTATTTTATTTTATTTTAGTTTTTTTTATTTTATTTTATTTTATTTTTTTTTTTTTTTTATTTTTTTTTTTTTTTTTTTTTACTATTTTTTTTTATTTTTTTTTTTATTTTATTTTATTTTTTTTATTTTATTTTATTTTATTTTTTTTTTTATTTTACTTTATTTTATTTTATTTTATTTTATTTTAATTTAATTTATTTTATTTTTTTTATTTTATATTATTTTATATTATTTTTTTTTATTTTTTTTTTTTTATTGTATTTTTTTATACACAGCGTACTAGTACAAGGGTTTTATAATTTTGTATTAGTACATAACGGTACCTATATAAAAGTTCTTAGGTTCAAAAGAGGAGTTCACTAAGGTATATCCGTCTGTCCGTGTACACGATAACTTGATACAAATTTAGATATTTGAATGAAATTTTGTATACAGGTTGCTTTCTGGCCAATGTAGGTTGCTATTGAAAATGGGCGAAATCGGATAATAACCACGCCCCCTTTTTCGATATCGAAAATCACATAAATTGACATATCACGGTGGCTGAAATGGCTGAAATTGTATAATTTTCAAGGTACTCATTCTCTTATGATTTTTCCAAAAAAATTTTAAGTGGGCGTGGCACCTGGTCATTATATAATGATTTTTGAAAATTTCACGGGGCATGTCTTTTAAACTGATTACGGTAGAACGATGAAATTTGGTACAAGGTATACTAGCATAATAGGGAGTATACCTGATGTAATTGGACGAAATCAATTCCCAACCACGCCCACTCCCGAAATTGGAGATTTCGAAAATCATATGAAAACTACTGCTGGGTATTTAATGTTCGGTTACCCGAACTTAGATTTCCTTACTAGTTTTATTTTATTTTATTTTAATTTAATTTATTTAATTTTTAATTTTTTTATTTTACGCCGACGGTCCACTTTGTCAGGACACGTTACAATGATGCAACATTTTCCATCTAAAGAATGGCTTTCTATGCAAACGTAACTGTTGGTCGCATGCAGCAAATGAGATATTTTTATTGCTTTATATTACTTATTTAACTTAAAAATAATAAACCATAAAGAAAAAGTAGCATAAAAGTAATAATGTTCGGCCGTTCTTAGTCTTAAATTTCCAACAGCTCGTGCTTTTACAACGCTCAAGTTATGGCAGTTGTGGTTGTAGATGATATTGCTGTTAGCGAAATAATAAAACTGTGAAAAGTTGCCTCCACCTCCATCTCCAGTTTAATACATAAATAGAGATATATGTATATTTATTTAACATAAACAGTAACGTAATGTGTTGCATCATAAAATTTGTGCATTTTAATTTGATAAAAAAAAAAAAGTGGTGAGGTTTTGTGGAGAAGCGCGCTGTGGCTGATACAATGGCCGGCTAATAATGCGTCTCAACGTCAGTTAAACATTTTTATGCTTTCTACCTTCATGCGCTCATATTTTTACTTTTTTAGTCTGTTTCTATCAAAGTTGTGTTAAAAAACTTATTATTTTTTTGGAGCAAAGTCATTTAAATAACACAAAATACAAAATTTATGATAATTTTATAGCTCCTAAATTGCTGAAAATGCAATAATATTCACCTGTCCATATTTTTGATCCAGGTGGATAAGATGCTTTGAGCTTTGAGTACCACGGTCCGACTTGCCGTAGCAAAACCCGTAACAAACTTGTATTGGACGAAAAGAATATTCCGTCCACAGTTACTAGCTCTTGAAAAAATTATTGTCATTCGAGTCACCTATCCTAAATAATCAGCAATAAAACGGAAGTTTGTGGCAATTTTCGCTTGAGTATGTCACATGCATTGAATTCATTTGATTGCCTGATTGAAGATAGAAGATTGTGGTCAGCGTCACATCAGATGGTCACTTGTTGTAACTCAATCTTTGTGCTGCCAATTTTTATATGACAAACATATTTTATGCTCGTCATTCATTCGACATCTACTGGGACGCAAGCATTATTGCATTTCCCTGATGCGACGGCAGCGATAGAACCTAGAAAAGTAATTGCCTAGCAAGGATAGCAGAAGGCATGGTTACACATTCAACATAACATAATACACTGGGCCGAGTTGAATGTGGTAGCGTGCACTGTGGATGGCTGCAAGTCATATCTCATTCCGGATTCCAGCGGTAAATAATAGCATTTTTATAGGCGAATGTATGAGAAAATTTTGATGACATGTTATTAAAATTGCCTTGGCCTACTCCTTGCATAGTTTTTTTTTTTGTACTGTATTATTCAGGTTTTTTCCCCTTTTTGATTTACCACGCTGTGGTGCAAACCAGAAAATATTTAAATATTCTTTGAAAAAAAGGAAATTTAATACTGGTGTTATTTTCTTCTAAATTACCTGTTTAACAAATGATTTTAGAGGTATTTGGAGCGATATTCGAGAAAGACGTGAGAAAGAAATGAGAACCATTATTTATTTTACTTTATTTAATTTAATCTAATTTTATTTTATTTTATTTTATTTTATTTTGTTTTATTTTATTTTATTTTATTTTATTTTATTTTATTTTATTTTATTTTATTTTATTTTATTTTATTTTATTTTATTTTATTTTATTTTATTTTATTTTATTTTATTTTATTTTATTTTATTTTATTTTATTTTATTTTATTTTATTTTATTTTATTTTATTTTATTTTATTTTATTTTATTTTATTTTATTTTATTTTATTTTATTTTATTTTATTTTATTTTATTTTATTTTATTTTATTTTATTTTATTTTATTTTATTTTATTTTATTTTATTTTATTTTATTTTATTTTATTTTATTTTATTTTATTTTATTTTATTTTATTTTATTTTATTTTATTTTATTTTATTTTATTTTATTTTATTTTATTTTATTTTATTTTATTTTATTTTATTTTATTTTATTTTATTTTATTTTATTTTATTTTATTTTATTTTATTTTATTTTATTTTATTTTATTTTATTTTATTTTATTTTATTTTATTTTATTTTATTTTATTTTATTTTATTTTATTTTATTTTATTTTATTTTATTTTATTTTATTTTATTTTATTTTATTTTATTTTATTTTATTTTATTTTATTTTATTTTATTTTATTTTATTTTATTTTATTTTATTTTATTTTATTTTATTTTATTTTATTTTATTTTATTTTATTTTATTTTATTTTATTTTATTTTATTTTATTTTATTTTATTTTATTTTATTTTATTTTATTTTATTTTATTTTATTTTATTTTATTTTATTTTATTTTATTTTATTTTATTTTATTTTATTTTATTTTATTTTATTTTATTTTATTTTATTTTATTTTATTTTATTTTATTTTATTTTATTTTATTTTATTTTATTTTATTTTATTTTATTTTATTTTATTTTATTTTATTTTATTTTATTTTATTTTATTTTATTTTATTTTATTTTATTTTATTTTATTTTATTTTATTTTATTTTATTTTATTTTATTTTATTTTATTTTATTTTATTTTATTTTATTTTATTTTATTTTATTTTATTTTATTTTATTTTATTTTATTTTATTTTATTTTATTTTATTTTATTTTATTTTATTTTATTTTATTTTATTTTATTTTATTTTATTTTATTTTATTTTATTTTATTTTATTTTATTTTATTTTATTTTATTTTATTTTATTTTATTTTATTTTATTTTATTTTATTTTATTTTATTTTATTTTATTTTATTTTATTTTATTTTATTTTATTTTATTTTATTTTATTTTATTTTATTTTATTTTATTTTATTTTATTTTATTTTATTTTATTTTATTTTATTTTATTTTATTTTATTTTATTTTATTTTATTTTATTTTATTTTGTTTCGGTTGAAATATTCCCTTAACTGCTTGACGTTGCGACACTGTGCTCCACCGCGTATGAGTAACTTTTTTAGTAACAATCGGTGTGCGGGTAACGGTGCAAAAAAATGTTCCCATAGAATTGACTTCTTCACTCGGATGCAGAACAAGTACCAACGTTATCAAAACCATCGGACACAAAAAACGGGAACAACGCCAACCAATTTCATATCTTTGGTTCAATTTTATGGCCGCTACCTAATTTCGTTTCCTCCCTTTCCAACAACTCAGTGTTTCGTTGCTCAGTTTTGTTTCTCATATTAGAAAGAAATTACATGCACTCCTTTACGAGTTTTACTCGACAAGATCTCGTTACGTTAGCGTAATCGGCAAAATATTATATTTTTATGATTTCAAAATTACATTCTATCACAATTTTATGAATGCGAATGCGCAAAGTCGCCTGTAGGGCAAAAGTTGGGGTTGACGTTTTTGGTTTACTCGTAAAACAAAATGCAAATTGTAAATTACAAATATGCAATAAAAATATTTAATAGAATGAAGCATTTTGCTTTTATGTCAGTTTGGGGGCTAAACAAAAAATGTAATATTTATCTCTTTTTTATACCTTTTTATGATTACATTATGTCACACATGTTAGTGATACGAATTTTTAATGCGAGTATGTAGGTAAATGCAGGTTGATGCATGTATGTAAGTGTGTCTGTTTTAGTGTTAGTTATCTGAAGCTAAACAAGAAGTTTTTTTCCACGTGGTCATTTTATTAGGGAAAGCGAATTTGGACTCAGGGCGAAGACAAAAAAGGGGATACACAATTTTTAATATTAAGGTTGTATAGGAGGTGCCACGCCCTTTTTCCGATAACTGTCACCTTTTCCAGTGAGTATGGTATTTATCTCTACCATGAACCGCTTTAGAGATATTACAACTGTAAAATCAAGTAGGAGGTGCCACGCCCCATTAATATGTTCATATTTCGTAGCTCTTAGATTCGTGGAGGAAGATTGGTTTTTCTTGTGCTAGGACAATTAAATGATCGTATTAATTAAACAGTTTTTCACAAAAAACACGTAATAGAGCAGGTGGATTACAAATTTCGCCAAAAAACTGTCTGAAGACTTAAATTTGTGTCAAAGTAAACTCTTCCTGAACATATACCATTTACTAAAAATATACGGACATTTCCTGTTAGTACGAGAGCCTTTTTGGGCCTCAAGCCTCAACGCCTTAGAAACACTGAGTGGTTAAGACCTCATGAATGGTCAAAGAAGGTTTGAACTATAAAATAATAACTGTTAAATAAGTGTAGAATATTTTTTTCTTCCTTTAATTAGTTATAATTTCTCAAGGGTTTCTTAATAGGAACGGGAGACTGCAGGGAGCTCGACAGTCTTCTTATAAAAAATTCAAAATAATCCCGCGGAAAAGTCCACTCCAAGTTCTTAACATAAATGTCTTTTTGCTGGGATACTAATTGTTGTTACTAAACTTATTTCAACTAAAAATACGACTTAGTGCTTTCTCGTATATTTATACTGATATCCATATTGCCTATTTCTATCACACTCGTTGAATGAGATGGCTACTCTACAGGCATATGTAAAACTACTCGCACTTCGCCCATAAATATGCTACCAATGACGTGCTTAGAAACCGAAACACTTGCATTCACTGCACTTGTATTCTATTCGGTGGCAGTCGGCTACAATTTCTAGTGTCCCACATGCACGTACTACAAATACAAACTTAGTCACACTACGTGAATCATTTGTACTGCATGGGGGTTGAGGGGCGTTCTTCGTGTGCTTTGAAAAGTTCTGCATATATTTAGAGGTCTAATCAGTTTTGTGTTCGTTAACGAATGCTAACACAACTGGCAAAAGCTACGACGACGAGTAATAGAAAATGAACGAAAACGTATACATCGTGTGCAAGCTTTTGCCGACGGAAATAAATCCTTTTTTAACCATCCAACAACACTAACAAATGTTCATAGTGAGCCGCACACTCACACACGCACACATTCATAAATATCTACAATCACATGTATTACTACAAATATCCATCCACCCCCAGCTCCAAATGGGTTTGTCCTTCGTGTTAATGTGGAGGTGCTCATAACAGTTTTTGTTAGTGTTCGCCTCTCTCGGTTCTTGGGTCGTTGTTGCGGTCGCTCGGTTCGGTCAGAGGGCCACGTTGTTTGCGCCCGCCCTCTTTTCGTTTGGTTTGTGTCGATTTTATGGCTTTGTTGCCTATTGGGAGAGGGGGTTAGTGTGCGGGGCATGCAAAAGGGGATGTCCTAGATTTGTTTTAAGCTTTTGCGATAGTGTGATTGGCTTTCGTTTGTGAACACGGAGCTATGTGCTAGGATATTTTGTTGTTGCACGAGCTTCATGTTCAACAGCCAATGAGAGGTTTGCATTTTACAACTACATTTCAACAAAATACCTTCGGTCTCAGTTAATATGGATTTTGGGGCAATGCAGTGTTTTAGTATTACATTAAGTATTAATTGCTTGTAATTATCTAATAGCTTTTTGAAAAGCCTTATACTAGACAAATTTGTGAAAAGAGACCTACATATACTCCGAAAATTAAATGTCTTTTAAGATCCATGAAATTCCTTTATTTCTCCCCAAGGGCGAGTTTAGGAGAACTTTAATAACGAACTAAACGGGTTTTAGGTATACATGAACTAAGCACTAAATGATACTCCGCCTGGAAAGATAAGTAGACGGGAATCTGGATAAAACTCGCTTGCAATATTTCAGATATCAAGCGAATTTTATAAAAATCATGATCCGTGCGCGACCTACTGGATTTTTTTTTTTAAGTATAGTGCTGTCAAGTGTCAGAGCTAGAGCTCACAGTCAAGCTACTAAATAATTTATCACAGTATTCCCCACCGTTTTCCAGTAATTTTCAACTATCTCGTTTAGTTTTCTTCCCACAGTGTCGTAATAAATAGCAAGATTCTCTATTTCAAACGAATTTTTTTAATAGCTCGACCCGTGCGGCACCTAGGTTAGGTAAGGTTAAAGTGGCTGCCGCAGAGGCACACTTAGACCAATTTTAAAAGGCCCGTTGTGATACCACCAACACTATGAAAAGTCAGTCCCAGGAACCGGCCATATGAAATATCCCTGTGTTTTTGGGATTCTCCATATAGTAGAATCCCGCGACTGACACTCCTAAGCCGACACCGTTACGCCTCCTTAAACCAATTGGATGACTTGATGGAGGTCATCAAGTCCTTTATGCGCAGCTCTGCGAGCTCGTGTAGGCTATCCAGCAAGGAGACTCCCAAAAAGTACATTCTCGCGCTGCTTAAGACCGGGCATTTGCAGATGAGGTTCTCCCCGTTTCCTCCTCTCCATCATCTTTGCAAATCCTACAGCATCGTCGGTAGAGCACACCTACTCCTTCTGCGTGCCAATCAATAAGGCAGTGCCCGGCCAATGCCCCTATTAGTATGGAGATTCCTCTTCTTCTTAGGACGGAAATGTGTCTGGATCAATTTGGCCAGTTTTGTTTGGATATTCGGTACCCTGCTGATTGTAGCCATATTTCGTTGGCTTCGGCATTAGTTTGAATGTTCCAAAGCATATCGCCGGTTCCAAAGTATACAAAAGTATTTCAAAATTTAAATTGTTTTTGAAACGGCATTCAAAATTTCATTTTTACAATGGAGTTCTATTAAAAAATAAAAGTTTGAAATGCTGTTTTCCAAAAAATTTTAAAAAGTATACAGATGTATACATTGGAACCGACGATATCTAAGAGCTGTTTCTCCCGTAGAACCTGCTTGGTCGTGCCCTACCCGGCAAGTTCATCTGCCCTCAATCTCCATGTGTTCCGGGACATATGTTAGGTTCACGCGGTTTTGTTGGGTCATATTTTAAAGATATCGACAACAGCTGAACGTCAGTTCAGAGTAGAACGAATAAGAGCCAAGGAATTGGATCGCCGCTTGGCTGTCGCTAAAAATAAGTTTATTCTGTCCGAAAGTGCGTTCACCTATCCAAGACGCGACGTCCAGTCTTAAGCCTGCAGTGATCAGGTAGCCTGAAGGAGAGCTCAAGGTTCAGATCCATTGAATAACACCCTGCCCAACTCTGCCGTCTAATTTCAAGCCGACGCGTCGGTGTATATTGAAGTACCGCCATTAGTAGTGGGAGACCGATCCGTCCTCTCCCAGTATTCCCGGCTGGGAACGTTTATTCTGAAACAGCTATCTAAGACTGTTGTGGTCGCAAAACGATCAGTGCTCAGAGGAGAAAACTGTAAGATCCTAAAATACTGGAGTGTCCAGCAGTACTTTGCGCCCAGCCGGACGTTTCCCCATGACGCAGAGCCGATGCTGCTTTTGCCTGAAACCCTTCCAGATCGAGTGGCAAAATGCCAAGAACGCTCTGGAGATCTTCATGGAGCCTTGTCCTTAGCGAAACGCTTATACTGATAATTCTGGCTGTGGACCTACAGATACAAGTTTGTTGCCTTTCTCAGCGCAGGCCACCATACTTCGACTCTATATAGGATAATTGGGTGGATAATTGCAGTGTAGATCCATCTGCATATTTGGGGCTGAGCCCAAATATTTGCTAATGGCTCTTTTGCCCGCTTTTTTCTGTCAAAGAGAAGAAACAAAAAAAAGTTTCAAGATTCCAAATAACAGCATGGAAATTAGTGGACTAACAATATGGGGACTTAATATAAAAGTGGCAGGATGTTGTTAGCTAAAGGATATTATCAGAATAATAAACTCTTGCAAATAAAAATCGAAATGCTGCACATACATAGCCTACAAAGTTCATCTTAAAGATCACTTTAGCCACGTATTGGAAATTTCATTGTTTGTACAGCTTTTTACAGTTACTACCTAACCAATCCAACAATATAGACTTGCGATGCACATTGGCTATTTTAGGATTTTCTATGTTTTTTGCATATTTGAACATTTTATTTGCACAAAAGTATTTTCAGAAATTTCCAGAAAGATTTATGAAATCATCAATACAGTTTATAAAAATATTAATTTCCATACATTTGTAACTAAGGGCTTAATTATGTAAAAGGCGATTCACTTTTCGTCGCTCTCAAAGAAGACTAACACGGTTCAGTTAGCGTGGAAGACTATCACGGTTCGTTGTTTGCGTGGAAAACTAGCACACTTCGATCTCTGCGTGGAAGACTAACACGCTTCACTTTTCTACGTCGAAGACTGACACGGTTCAGTTCTATGCGAACAGTGTTAGTCTTCGACGCAGAAAACTGAAGTGTGTTAGTCTTCCCCGCAGAAAACTGAACCGTGTTAGTCTTCGACGCAGAGAACGAAATGTGTTAGTCTTCGACGCCTCAAACTGAAGTGTGTTAGTCTTCGACGCAGAAAACTGAAGTAAGTTAGTCTTCGACGCAGAAAACGAAGGGTGTTAGTCTTTGACGCAGAAAACTGAACCGTGTTAGTCTTCGTTGGGAGCGACGTTTTATTGAAACTTTACTTTAGATATTAGGCACCTTCGTCAATCAGCGTCTTCATAGGCAACAACTGTATACAAATGTACCTGCACAAAGTAGATATGTTTCATTCAATTTTTGATGAAAGTTAAAAAAGGTTATTTGAGTGTGTGTACGTTTCGTTCATACATATGTCGTAACTTTAAAACAAACTTCTTTCAAGGATCCCATTTTACACTTTTTGAATTTCTGTGAAAAGCAAATGTGAAGAATCCTCAGAAAATTTTAAAGAAAAGAAAACTTTTATATTTTTTATAGTATGTAGTCAAGGAGATGAATTCATATATGCACACGTGTATGTACGTTGTCTTGAACTTTTGCAAATGTGGGCGTGTGTTCACATCTAGCACAAGTGGTTTTGTGCTTAATTTTTCATGATGTGAGCAACATTTGTGGTTTTAATTTCTACCTCCTGACCTATCAACAATTTTACTGCTGCTTGTTAGCGAAATTGTAGTTGGGTTAAAGGGGGTTAAAGGAAATGACTTACAAGTTTTTGGGGTTTGTCAGTTTGAGTAGCGATACACTCATACGTATCTATGTATGTGAGAATTTTAGTATTAGGAGAAATTCGGTTGTACACCTCAAAGAAATTTGTGAATACGGCTTGAACGGAACATAAGCCTTACGATAATTTGGTGATGAGACATGACCTATTTTAACATCGGAATACTTGGATAGAAATTTGAATAACAAGTCGCGTAGAACAAGCTTAATAAATGCGGATATAAAAAAAACGTATGGCGGCTATATACCAACAGGTTATCATTATAATATCTAACAAGATTTTTGCGCCGAGCTTCTCTTCCAATTTGTGGTGTGCTGCTTTTAAATTTTTTGCTACAAATTGGTGGGACCTACACTTTTTTGCCGACTCCGAATGGCATCTACAAAACAAATTAATTTTTGCTGAGAAGCTTTTAATGCGCATATAAACAACAAAAAATTGCGCGAGCGATAATGAGAAATAAAGAATTCGGTGGCAACACTGCTACACCAATGAGCTATAGATCTTATAACATAACATAGGATTAGATACCTTATCGTTAGGTAATCTCTCAAAAATAGTATCGCCTTTAGTCAGATGTCATCATTCGATAAAAATTAGGTTTTGTAAAAGATACTCCACACTCCAATACTATAAAACTTTTCAGGGTAATGTTGTCAATATTTTGGCCAACCGAAATGTGTTTTAAATAAGATGTATTTTTTTGTGGGTCTGCTCCATCTCCGTGGGCGGACAATTTTATTTCGTATATATTTGTATGTATGTACACTAGGGTGATTCAAAAAAAATGTCCACTTGGTCTTACCTCCTAAAGAGTTAGGTATTGATGAGAAAATAAGCCTTGCAAAAAATTAGCGCTCTAACTTAACCCTTAGCGGTGGCTATTTTTTTCGCCCTTTCCCACACATTTTGTATGGGGAATAATGGCATTCTTTTAAAGTGAATTTTCTTTCAATTTTTGAAACTTTTTTGAAAATATTTTTACATACTCTTAAAGATGAAGCTTTGAAGCTTCCAAAATGGTATGCCATGTGCGATTATCTTAACTATTAAGATAATCACAGCCAGGAGGTAAGATCGAAAAAATAACCAAATTTTTTTTATTTGAATCACCCTAATCTGAATTAACATATTTTCAATAAAAAAAAATTTGTTTTAAGGAAAATCTTTTCTTCAAAAAACGATTAAAGAAAAAATGGGCTCTTTTCGAAAAAGTATTACACGCACATATTTTAATGTCCATGATCCACTATCTCGGAAACATATTTGGATAAAATATCGTATATATGTACTTTTATTAGGGGGGAAAAAGTTCTAAAGTTGGTAATTGATATGAAAATATGCATACATTTGGGATGGAAGAAAATTGAATTTTTTTCAAAGTGATTTTTACTAATTTTTGAAACTTTTTCCAAAAAAACTTTACATATTCTTGAAGCAGAAGTTTTGAAACTGTCATCATACATATGTAAGTATTTAACTAATTACAGCTATTAAAAAGGACAGATTATGCATGTAATACTTGCAAAAGTTTAGTCATTTTTAAATGGCTGTAATTAGTTTAATAGATATCATAGTCGCACTATGTTAACAGTTTTGGAAAACTCAAAGTCTCCACTTTAAGAATACGTAACTTTTTTTGAAAACAATTTTTTGTGAAGGCCGAAGAAATAGCGACCTCTAAGGCTTAAGTTACATCTCTAGTTTTTTGCGATGCTTATTTTCTCATCAATAACTAACTTTATAGGGGGTAAGACCAAACAGGGTTGCCACCTATCTCAATTTTTTTTTATATTGAGCACGATATGTCAAGATAGGCATCAATTGAAAGATATTTTCGGCCGTTTACCCACGAAGATATTTTTTAGGCAGTGTTGCCACATAACCGCATTTTATTTATTCCCTCGTATTTCGATCACTTTTGAAGGAACGGCCCAAACGATTCGGACGAAATTTTACACGTTGGCAATTTTTTGAATTTCAACAAAAAATTGTATATGTTGACTTACCAATAAGGTTGCCATCTTCTTGGACTATATTTATTTATTGGCGTATTCGCTATTACCTCGAAAGCCACTTGAGTCATTTGGATGAACTTTTGAATACAGGTAACACGATATATTTCAAACTGTTCTATCTAGGTGTTGCCACTACGACGT